>SRQL01000004.1:0-155714 GCA_018360575.1 Claviceps sp. LM454 group G7
GGGAGAAGTACCTCGACATACAGGTTTGTACCATGTCCAAATCCGGTAAGGCGTTGAGGCAAATTCTCAAATCCTTGAGGCGTATTCTCATACTCCACTGAGCCACCTGTGTAGACCCACTTCGGCTCATCCGACCCATGGGCCATGGGCCATTGGACCATCAACTGATCAGTGATCAGAATCACTTTCCGTCGTCTCTTCCGCCAACTCGGCCATTCCACTTCGTCTTACTACATACCTGTGCTATGCTACCTATCTTGACCAACGCATAATTAACACTTCATGGCCAGCTCGCGCAGCTTCTCAAATTTCGGCGTGCCCAATCCCGTCACCGGGTCCCATCCCTCCACGGCGTCCCAGCCGGCTTGCGGAATGATAGGGGCAGGTGCACCACCGTAAGTACGTCCCTTACATCCCTCGGATCGACCGTCCGTGATACTACCACGAGGAAGAAGTCGTCAGTACGTCTACTTCACCATACTTTTCGCGGCTTCCGGCTTGCATGGAAAGATAAGGTCGAGAGATAACTCCTGAACTCACTCGGTGAAGGCGCGTTGGGACGCTTTCTTGTACAGCCAAGGGTTGAGGAATCCCAGCGGGGGCTTTCCGCTTTTCAGTCTGTCATCGTTGATGAGCGCAATCATGGATGCAAATAAGGGCGCGGAAGCACTGAAGTTGTTTTTGGACCGATAGCACCCTCGCATAGTAATCAGTCAGCCTGTGGACGCGATGAGAGAAGGGCGTCCGTCCGCACAATCACACATCTGTAAAGAAAACCAAAGATGACCTGAACTCCAACTGCAAGTCGTACCTTGTTCCGCCACCATTCTCGATCTTGTCATGATTAAAAATGGGATATCCTATTCCCTGCGCCGCTACATCTGGAAACCCCCTCCCCTTCTGGTTGTAATACTGGCTCCATTTCTTCCCATGTCGACTCAGATACGTCTTGACAGCATCGTCCTGCCACGCTGGACGATACCAATACTCCGAGAAGCCACCGGATGAGAAGCTGAGTGCTCGCTCAGGGCTTTTTCCCTCGGTGCCACCTACCGAAGTGACGTAGGGACACGTTGCCGGGAAGCCGGGTAAAAAACGGGTGGCGTTGGTCTTGGTGCCATCATTGGACTGGCATGAAATACCTGGGCCCGCGTCGCCAGAAGCAACAATGACGGACATGCCGCGGAGGGATAGTTGGCCAAAGATGTGGCATATTTTCTGGGCGTATGGCTTTGGTATAGCTTGTTCGTTGACGCCGTATGAGATGGACATGACTTGAGGAAGATGTTGGTCTGGAAGGTCCAGCATGAAGCTGACAAACTGTAGCCATGGTTCAATGTGCTCTTTTTGGCGGTCGGAAATACTAAGATATGTGCCATTGCAGACGGTCAGATTTCACATTGATCAGTCCTGACGACCACCGCAACTGTCACCAAGGACGGACGTCAAGGCGCCAACAGAAAAAGGAGGGCTCCAGACGAAAAAGGGTGGGAAAGAAAGACTCAAAGAGGAAGAAAAGAGGATAATGGAATCAGAAGGACACGCACTCCAAATCGGGTTGAAAGTTGTGGTCTTCTCCCCCCGTTGAGTAGAATCGCACTGGAACCCTATGCGCCATGGCAACTGCAATCTGTATGTCCAGATTGGCTTCGCCACTGGGGTAGTTCAGGCCTTGCGGATTGGTACCGTTGTTGATGAGGGCCACCGTAAAGTTGGCTCCTTTGGCGTAGGCTGCATATTTCTCGACGTACTTCTCCAATTGATCATATTGTGCTGCTTGCTTGATGCAGTTAGCTTAGCCTATCGTCATCTCTTGCTCTCAAAAGACTGAAAATCAAACCTGAGCTGTCGGTTTACACCAGAACAGCAGTGAGCATGCCCCCGACATACCTTGCTAAACCCAACGACGCCAAGTAAGGAGCGCGGATGTGGTCGGCCACGGTAGCCTTTCATCCCGTAGAGTTCGCGCAGACATCGAGGGGTGTTTAAAGTGTCGCACGTGTCATTATTGGTTGCTCGTGCCTGAGAATCCCCGGACGGGTTCCGGCTCTCAGGTTTCCAATGGTAGCTGGCCGTGTCGAAGAAGGTGGTGGGTTGGATGGCGACGATATGGCGCCGGACATCAGCAGGCACGGAATAGGCGAGCGTCCCAACGACTCTGCGGCCGCCGTCGCCGCCCCTGGAAAAGACGCTGTAGTTGGTCGCCAAGAGCGCCTCGGCATCTCGCACAGTCACAGTGGCTTCCAGAAAGTGTCCTCGCTGCCGTACTTGGCCTTCTGGAATCTGTGCCAACGATAGCCAGCGTCGGGTCGAATCAACAGCCTCGCGGCGCGGTAGAATAAAAGCCCACGCTTCGTCCCGCGTTAAATGCTGTCCGTAGCGTAGGTGGTCCGGATTCGAGATCTGATGTAGCTCTTCTTCTAGTCGGTCTTGGCCAGTCGTTTCCAGCGCAATGGAAAGGCGAATGATGTGATCGGCGGGCGCTGGTCCCAAGGCCGTCCAACCATGCGGAACCTGGCTCCGACTGTCCACTACGACGCGTGATGACGCTGCGGTGGCGGCGAAATAGAGGGCTTGAGTCACCTGAATGTAGAGCAGGCCACGTGTAAACTTACTCATCTTGGTCCTCATCAGATAAAGAATAGCCCAGGAAAGAAGGGCGTGAGAACGACGAAGGATGCAGATGCTGTGTCCGTACTGGCAATCCCTTTCACCGTCTCAACCTCCTTTCTCTAGCACCTCTTTTATACAATTTCACATGCCGATTTTTCCCTAGTCATGTGGCTGGCAAACGAGGCTATCTGCAGCGGCTGAGTTGGGAGAGGCTTTCGTCGGCCAGCTCGTCCGTCCAACTGGAAACGTGCAGGGACCACGTTGCACAAACGCGATAGGACAACTAACTTGCGGGACGTGATTGTAACTTGATAATGAGAGAAACGGTACAAAGGCCAGGAGGCCGTTATTAGATGATGGGTCATAATGAACGTGCGTCGTGAGTTGGTCGACGAAATAACGAAAAGAAATGAGGGGAGTAAAGAAAACCAGGAAACAGAAGGCAAGAAACTGGAACAGAGGATGACATCAGGAACTAAAAAAGTCGACGACGTCAAGGTGTATCAAAGTTTATGATGGATGAGCCAGTTGGTCATCACATCCGAGAATCAGACCATGTCAAACTGCAAGCTCAAGATGTCGAACGTTGGTGTTTCGGCCGTTGAGTATAGCGCCACCAACGGTGGTGAACACAGTCATCTTTACCCAACCTTCACTTGGACGACTTTGTAAGTACATTAGGTACCCTAACTTCATTGAGCCTCCCTCTGTTGATTGCCATGATGCGATTCCAGCCATTCACACGGCGTCAAGTCCGCGTTTGTGGGTCTTTGTCTGTGGCCGCGCGGGAATTATGGGCCCGTGCATGCGGTACCTCCGGTTCGCGGTTTGGACTTTGGGGCGAATGCGGTCAGCAATCCTGAAAAGAACGGAATTCACGGCTTCAGAATCCTCCGTGCCGTACCGCTGACCACAAGCGGCGGCAACAAGCGGCCAGTGAGCATCTTGCGTCTACCGCAATTTGTTGAGCGTGTTGAAAGCAGTTCAAGTTCCAACGCAAGCTCAAGTTGCTGGCACGAGATCGCTTTGCGCAGATCAAAGAGGATGCCTCTTGATTGTGAGAGGCGGCGCATGTCGCAGAACTCGGACTGGTGTCTGTGACTCTGTAGGCTGTCTCGGCTCTCGGGGCGCATTGCGCAGTGCCACGACGACGGCGACGGCGAGCTGCAGTCTCGCCACGCGCAGAAACATACGGATGGTCTGGGATCTGGACCCTGTATGGCAATGAAGCATCAGACAGATGGGGTCAGATTTGTCCTGATTGTCCAAATCGACCAAATTGCTCACTCCGTGATGACAAGGAGCAAACTTTGTTCTCCCGGCTCCGTGCCCGTGTGGCTCATCTGACCAATCGTGGCGCCTTTCGTTCGAAGGGTTCGTCAGAACTCAGGAGATAGGGTCTCACGATCTCCAAGTTCAGCCTCTACGCCTAGCTGGAATAAGTATCTATTTACGACGGAGTATCGGCGTGTATATCCTGTACATGTACCTCGATACCTTGAGCCACCTTCAGGAAGCCTTGGCATGAAGCCTTGGAAGTTGGAGCACAGCATGCGTGCTTCGCGCCGTTTGAGAAAGCAATACTACTCCGTACACCGATGTTTACGGCAACGCACGAGACATACGGTATATACCTGCCTCTGCATCGCTTGGAACTTGGAAGATGCAAGATCATGGAGAATCGTGGGTCTTTCATCTACGCATTGGGTCTTCTTTTCACAGCGTCTTGCTCGCCGTGGATTACTCCGTAGATTCCACGCTGCGGCCCAACAAGTGTGACGAAACTTGGCTCGTCTGAAAGTTTGTTCGTCGTTGTCGTCTACCCTTTTCTTTTTCCTCTTTGTACCCTGGAAAAGCATAATCTATCTTATGCAGCACTACGGAGTACGTGGCGTTCGTCTTTTCTTTTTCCCTTTTTCTTTCTTTTTCATCTGTGAACCGGTTATCCGGAGCTTTTTGTCATTCAGCTCGCCAAACAGACTGGCTTTCACACCTTGATAGGGTGATTATCACGAGGGTAAGTTTTTTTGATCCGCGCAGTGATGACTAGATAGCACATGCAGAAGTTGAACCATGAGTAACTGGTTGAGGTTAACTCGAAGGCCAAGTAATAGAATGATCTGGGATAACATGCGATGTAAGTGACGCTACTTGGTCAGCTTGCCAGTGTTGCCACACGTCGCGTGGCGATGGCTTCACCCGCAGTGCGATGCACTCCATCTTTCCCTTGCACCCCCCTTTTCCGGGGCCACATTGTACGCATAATGAACGATGACCCGCCACGAGAGATAGTATGCAGAGATACTACGATCTTCTGCATATCTCTGCTCCTCTCGCTAGCGTGAGTAAGGTCTCACAGAAAAGAGCAGACAAGAGCAAGTGCCTCGTAAATCATGTAATGAATCCAAGACACGCTGCCGTTCTGCAGAAGGCTGGTCAGGACTCAGGAGAGAGAGTCCGTTTCAACATCATCAATTGCCAATGCCTGAGCCAGCCGCGAAGAATATTAGTATATAAGAGCGCCTTTGATCCTGTATCCTCGAAAGAAAATGAAATAGATCATCAGCTCATCTTCCACTTCTCTCACATACACCTTTCCAACCACGTCTCTCGCTACAAGACTCTTCTACTTTCTTCACTTCTTCTCTACAACAACCACTCATCCAATATCAAAATGCAGTCCTTCATCATCTCCATCATGGCCATGGCCGGCGTTGCCTTTGCCGCTCCCGCTGCCGTCGAGGCTCGCAGCTCGCTCTGTCCCCACACTCTCTACAGTGTTCCTCAGTGCTGCTCGCCCAACGTTCTCAACATTCTCAGTCTCGACTGCACGAACCGTAAGTGACCAGCATCCGTGTTAAAATGTCCCTCGAGAGTCGAGTCTGTTCCTAAACCAAGGAAAATTCCGGGTTTACTAACACTTCTTTTGCAGCCGTGTCTGCCTACAACTCTTGGGACTTCAAGAACTCCTGCGCCAGCAACGCCAGAGAGAGCTTGTGCTGCACCATCCCCCTCGCCGGACAGGGTGTTCTGTGCATTTCCGCACTATAAGTCGCACCAGTCTTCTCATCCTCAGTTCACTCTTCAGAGCTGGTTGAAGCCTGGGAGACATGATACATCCACGGCATGTGACAAAGTTTGATGATGGGACTTTTGGCTACACTCGATGGAACTGTGTGTTCTGGACTTGAACATGTTTTAGTTTCTTTCTTTTTCTTCTCAACATTCTTTATACGAAAGCGTCATCGGACTCAATGGTACAATAATCGGACAAAGACGTATATAATACATGTATACATGCTGTATCGATGAGCTTTATACGGGACTTTTACAGTATAGCCGTTTACATTCTTTTCATAATTAGCAATACAACAGACACGCAGCAAATTTACTTGAAAGATACGTACCTCAGTTTGTCACTTGTGCCTGTCGTGAAAATGGACCATCGGTAAAAGGGACGAGGAAAAGCCACGTGGCGGCCACGATCCGTCCCGGATGGAAGGCAAGTACATAGGTACGTTATGCCCTCAAACCTTCGATGCCATGCAAGGGGGCGACTTCTGTACCTGGGCAACTCGATTGCCACTTGCGGAGTACAATGATTAGCGGGCCTTTCCCACATGCCAGACAACATGCACCTACCTATACGAGTTCTGACGGAGCGGTGGAAAGCGCGGCATGTACGTCTGCATGTCTTGAACTCTGTCGAAAGAAAGGGGCAGGACGCAGTTGGCACTCAAGAGGGCGATCCGACTCCAACCGTCCAACGAAGTGACAGTGCTGTTGGTTCTACCGAGTACCTAACTTCTCACCACACACGTGGCATGATCAATGAAGCGACGGGTGGTCCCGCCGAGGCGTTTCATTATGGCGGTAAATATCCATACGCAGTAGACCTACATATGTAGGTACTCTGTAGGCGGGTAGGTACGACTGTAGGCTGAAATCAAGAAGCGATAAGGCCGAAAAAGCACCTTACCTCTTCTCTACCTCTGTGACGAGCACATAAAGAGTCTCATTATGAGATATCCCTAACCGCCGCGACCGGCGATAATAGCCATAACAAGCCTCATAGCATCCCGTGAACCACTTAACCTCTGCGTGACCACTCCGAAGCCTTGCCCGTGGCCAAAGAATTCGTAGTCGTAGTCATAGAAGGCAATCAGGCGCCTCTGGAAAGGCGATCTCCTGAGCTAGACGACGTCACTTTTTGCTGCGAACCAGAAGGCGCCGTGATAGCGCTAATGGAGCATTTTGCAATGCCTCATTGTGCTGTTGTTTCAGCGCTCTACCAAGTAGCGTTGGGTCGCGACAATGCGATCGAAAGCCTAGCAAAGAAGCCCTTCCGACCTCTGAAAGCTTATGGGATGAGAATTAGGAGATCGCGCGATTCAAGGGGAAGATCGGTTCCGGTTATGAGCCACGTCCGGTCGAGGAGTTGACGGACCATCGGCAGATGGGCAACGGGCACTCGTTTCAAGGCGCCATCTTGCTGAAAGTGTTGATGATTGCTGTCTCACGATCTGTACACGTAATTTGAGGGCCAGTTGTGGCCTCGTACTCAACAGCTGGCACAATCATTTGAGAGTTCAGCGTAGGTGCTCTCGACCTCGTTGGTGACGGTCACTGGTGTAAAAATACAGTCTATCGCGGCGACCGGAAATAGGGGATACTGCGCAACAGAATGTACATAGGTACCTAGGTACAATACCTACCCAAATGGTCAATGGCGGTGGCGTTCAGGGGTCCAGTCCAGCCGTTATTATGGCGGGGTGAAGTCCAGCTTGCGCCATGAACCTCGAGCCCATGGAAGCCAACGTCTCTCCGTTTTTTACCCCATTAACATTTCGAACCTGGCATCTTCAAAATAACTCCTCTCTCTCCTTTTCCGCTCCGTCCTCGTTCATCACGTTCCAGGCATTCAACTGAAGAAAGCATACCGAGAAGAGAAAAACAGACACCACTTCTACTTCACAGCTCCCGTCCCCACGATCCACCATGTCAGACGACCAACAGCTTATCCTCCCCATCATCGACTCTCACATCCAGCTCTACCCCAATTCCGAAACCCCTTCTCCAGAAACCTGCGACTCCTCCACCCTTGTTCCCAGCCAGCGCTCCATTACCGAGTACAAATCCGCCGCCCAGTCAGCCCCCTCCCTCCTGGGCTTCATCCTCGTCGAAAACAACCGCACCAACGACCTCGAGACCGGTGCCAAAGACGGCTCAGGCTGGCAACACCCCCTCGAGGAGGTCAATTTCTTCAAAAGATTCGCGCTGGGCGAGTCAAAGGACGGGGAGAGCCACACCGCCGAAGATGCGAAGCTATGTTTGGGACTTATACCCTGGGCGCCGTTGCCCAGCGGACCCGAAGTCCTGGCCCGGTATCTGAGCAAGGTCGAGGAGGAGGCTGGTGAGGCATGGTGCAAGGTCAAGGGTTTCAGGTATCTGCTGGAAGATAAGCCTCATGGGACGATGTTGACGGAGGAGTTTATCGGGAGCTTGAGGTTGTTGGGAGAGAGAGGGTTCGTGTTTGAGGTGGCGGTTGATCAGCAGAAAAGGGGGAAGAAGCAGCTGGATGAGGTGGTGGAGATGATTGACCGGGCCCATGAGGGGGTGGAGGAGGAGAAGAAGGTGACGTTTATTCTTGGTACGTACATGGTGTCCAGCATTTTTTCGTTTTATCTCCTCCTATTTTTCCCCACCACGTTGTCTCTTCAATGTCGAAAAAAACATGACACTGATATTACCCCTTAGATCACCTCTGCAAGCCCGACCTGACCATCTACAACATCACCTCGGATCCTTCCTTCCACGCCTGGCGCACAGCCATGTACACCCTCAGCAAAGCCAGCAACACATATATGAAGCTCTCGGGCTGCTTCTCCAGCCTTCCCGCATCTCTGCGTGAACAGCCCGTCTCGCACATCTTCCAGTCCACGCTGGGCTGGTTGGGCATTGTGCTGGCGACTTTTGGTGCAGATAGGATCATGTATGGCAGTGACTGGCCCCGGTGCACGCTGGAAGGCATGGGCGATGAGGCGTGGCCCAAGTGGCGGGAGGTGGTCGAGAAGATGTGCTGGATGGCAACGTTGGGAGATGAGGAGCGGGCTATGATCTTTGGGGGCACGGCGAAGAAGGCATATGGGTTGTAACTGGCGAGGAGCTCCAAGTTGAGTGGCTGGGAGCATGCTGTATGATCCTATGCTGGCACATGACGGTGGGACCCCTGTATATATTGAGCGTGCTGAAGATGTTACAAATCAGGTGTGCTCTAGCAACTTCATGTTCTTTATGTCAAAATCACAATAATCAGACGAACCATATTACATGGATATACGCCAATGAAGACACACACCTATAATTAACTACTAACGCACTCCAAAGAAGAGATCACAATTCGGGAGGAAACTTACTTTGTTCGCACATGCTAAAGAGCTCATGGAGCACGGTCGTTTCACGATCACGAGGGCCTCACTCGCAACAGGAAGCCGTTATGCACTCACTACAGTGTCACATAATAAAACGAAACCTCTTGTTTAGCAAACAAGTCACGGATCAAGGTAAAGGTAAACCCTTTTCACCAAGGACATCACAAACATGAACAAACCTCCTAACTTGTTGTATCGAGGAACTCATAGCTATATCAAGAGCAAGCCCTAATGTACCAAGGTCCAGGACCTTCGGCCATCGGGCATGATAAACCCCTCATACACAAAAAAAACTCTCTAATCCAGACCAAACCCCATCATTCGGGTCATCATGCACACTCTCTCCCCGACTCCGCTCCAAGCCAAGCCCCCAAGATCTCATACACAAGCATGAAAACCCCGCGAGCGTAAAAAGGTCCCCTAGCATATTCCTCTCAACGCCTCATACAGTCATTACAACACATAGACACGTTCAGGACAGGTCCCTAGTCATTGCAAAGCCCAAAACGCCATCTTTATCCCCAAAATTCAACCTTCAAACCAGTCAACCAACAACAGCGATTCATCAAGTCAGTCATACCCTCCTCCAGAACTAGTCACCGATGGAAAAGACCCGCGTGTACTGTTCTGCTTTCGCCACAAAGCCAGACTCCTTCTAATCTCGCCTAGGCCTCAAAAGTGGCCGACGAGACTTAGCCCTTCACACCCAATTCGCATATATACGCATCCGCCACCTCATTCATGTCCCTTTCCCTTTATACAAACCCGTCTTATCAACCGAGCTCATCGGAACGCCACTCCGTCCCGGCCGCGGCAGACCCCCGCTAGCCCTCCTGATATGTCCCGGCGGCGGTCGAACCACTGAACCGGGCGCTCTGAGACCCGAAACGGCACTCCGTCCGATAGCCGAGTTTCTAGTCTCGCCCGAAATGCGCGGCGTCTTAGCACCGAGTTCTGACGTCAAGGGGGCGTCTCGTTCCTGGCGATCATAGAGTCTCGTCGCGGCGGGGGTTCTCAGCTCCGCGCGTGCGGCGGCGGCAGAGCCATGAGACGGACCGGAAACATCTCCAGAGTCAGGAGCAGGATCATGACTAGAGCCAGAGCCACAAGCAGCGTCAGGGCCAGCAGCTGCCATGGCCTGCATACTCATCATCTCCTCCGCCAACTGAACCAGCTCGCCCTTCTCAACCCGCTCCCTTTCCAACATAGTCCTTAGCTCCTTGTTATCGCGCTTGACTGTCGACACAATCGCCTCGAGACGCTGTACATCCGCATTCAGCTCACGAATAGCCGCTCCATCCTTGGCCGCTTGCGCGACACGCTCCTCTGCCATCGTGGCATCCGGATCGAGTCTCGTCGTATTCATTTCGCGGTCTCGTAGATTCTCGTTCTCGGTAGCCAGGTCCTGGATGCGGTTCTCGAGCTCCTGGACTCGTCGTTCCCATCGTGTTTCGTACGATTTCTTGAGCGCAGCTACCTTGGTTTCGTGCTTGCCTTTGTACAGCGCGTGTAACTCACGAGCCACGCGCTCGACGGCCATCTCCACCTCCTTGTTCGATGCGGCTGCGGCGGCTGCCGGCGATGGAGGGACTGGCGCGTCTTTGCTCGACTTGTCGCCGCTGCTACCGCCGCCACATTCCTTGCCGGCGCGCATGCCCGCCAATTTACTCTCTGCTTCTTGGTGCAAAATCTCGGCTGCCTCTCTGCGCTTCTCGCTCTCCTCAAGTTTCTGATCAAGCTCATCTCTCTCGCGCTGGTTCGTTCTCATCTCCTCCCTCATTTTGCGTATAACACTCTCCATGTCTTGACCCCGCTTCTCCAAGTCCTCCTTCTCGGCAGCGAGCTGTTCCTTCAGGGCGCGCTCTTCGCGCAGCTGCTCCAGGGACTCGCCCACTCGTGTTTCGGCATCGCCGACGGCTGTCTTAAGCGAGTGGACCTCGGCTTCTTTCCCGCTCAACGAAGCCTTGAGGGAGCTGATTTCGGACAAAAATGTGCTCTTAAGAGACTCTAGTTCCCTGGACGTGATGGAAGGGAGACTGCGCGGCGTCGGCATGGGAGGTATATCAAAGTCGATTAAGCTCGCGACTGGGCGATTGGGCGTGGTAGCCAGATGGTCCGTTATTCGTGATGGCGATAAGTTGCCGCGCTTGCCGGGTGGCTTGTGCGGGAAGCGCATCTGATCGGTGAAGTCCATGAGCAGGTTGGACGTATTGCCATGGCTTCCCGACGACGAAGACGGTCTTGCAAGGGTTTCGTGTTGTCGTAGCTTGGCTCGGGGCGTCGTCGTGCCTTCCATGGCAGAATTCTTGGTAGGACTTTGTTTTCTCAAGTTGGCGAACACTGTTAGGTTCGGCACCACCGAGAATGTGCTAAACGTGCTGATCATGGAGTCATCCGGGCAAGCGGATTCATCGTATTCGTTCTCGGTCTGTTGATCGTTTCGCTGTTGATTCTGCTGGTGATGCTGTTGGTCATCTTGGCTATCCTGTTGTTGCTGCTGCTGGTGATGCTGTTCTGGTTGCTGCTGTTCTGGTTGCTGCTGTTCTGGTTGCTGCTGTTGCCTTTCTGTAATCGCCCTCTCTCCCTCTTCCGCCAGACCACTCGTGTCATCCTCAAAAATTCCTACAGGCCTCTCAAGACCCTCACCCCCTCTCACAACATGCTCTCGGCTCAACTTTCTCTCCTTGGCTACCCTCGCGTTCCCGTCTCGGGGGCTGCTATCGACTTTGACAGGAAACCGCGACTCTGGCGAATGAAGCCTCCGCGGACTTCTCTGTACCTGCGGCGCCATGTCCGCCCTCCCTCCAGGGCCGTTCCTCTGCACCTCCAGAAGCCTGAGAGGGGATGGTTCCGTACCGGAGATGACACGGCTGTGTCTAGCCTTCGCTGGCGACATGTTCTCCTGGCTCAGCTCGGCTGTCTCGTCTACCTTGGACACGAAAGGCGAGGAGCGGGGAGAGTCGTAGTCGCGTATTGTCTCGTTGGCGGTTGTCGTATTGGTGGCAGAGGTTGCATGGACTTCGTACTGGTCGTACTTTCGCTTGCTCGGTGGCGTAGCCCTATTGAGGCTTGCCTCGCGGACGGGCGAGAGTGGGAGGGTCATGGCCTGCCGATTGTGCAAATCGTGCTTGTGTGGTGGCAGTACAGAATGCTATAAAGGTGTATTTCATGAGATTCTTATCTTGTGTTCGTTCTTTCGGTCAGTGGTCCAGCTCATGTGAAGCGCGCCTCCGTTTGCGTTGTTGTCTTCCAATCTATTTTACAGAAGTAGTTGCTGCATTAATTGATTGAGGATCGATTAAACATTTGAGTGTTGATTTGCAGTGCGCATCCCAGCGGAGCATCATTCGGCGAAAGACAGGTACCTCCCAGATTTGGTATGTACGCTTGTTTACGCGTCGGCCCGGCAACCATTGTATGCATGTCGTCACGTGGTATGCCGCCGCAGTCACCGCGGATTGGGCTTGCACCCGGGAGTTCAGGACCATATCCTCAACTTTGTGCATGATAGCTTAATCCTTAAACAAGACATTGACTTATCCTGAGGCGAAGGGCAATTGCAGTCGAGTATTCTCCAAGACGGGACAAAGCGCCCGCGTCACACCTATTGTCATGCTTTGGAGCGGAATCCGCTATGGTAGTCAGGGTTCTCTCGATTCTCATGCCTTTTCTATAGATCTCGACTCAGAGCGAGGCGGTGCAGCAGGTACGTTTCGGAATTCCTTCCGATCACATATGCTCAATGATGACACAAGCTTATGCTCGGCAAAATGCCCTTTTACAACGACAGAACTCGTAAGAGAAAGTCTCGGGACCCTGGCGTGGTCGCCGTACTATGTCAGCCCCGGCCTTCATTTGTCTAGGATCTTTGATCTTGCTTCCAGGAGCGCGTGTACAGAAGAGATCCGAACGTGAATTGTGACGGAGTGCCAGCCTCCAGATCTCCTTGCAGAATGCACCCTGAAAGGTTGCGACAGCTGTTTGAGATGGCCTTGAAAGTTGAAATAGCCAGAGGCTACATAACAGGTTATTGAAGTTTGACAGCTCCTCGCCGTTTTCCGGCGGTGCTAGACTCACACGGGCGGTACACTGCTACTGTCTCAGATGGCGCGATATGGTAAGCCTTAACTTTTAAGGTAAGGTTTGTGCTGCTGAATACAATGATACATGCATGGGCCCAACTTTCCTCCGGCTATGGTGAGATGACGTCTTGTTTCCTCGGAACGCCACCTAATGACACTCATAACCACGGTCCCGCTCGACTGGCAATGCGTCGCTTGAACGTTCCTTCATGACTGTATCAATCATGTCTACAGTACCAACAAATGAGCGGAGCCCACCACATATTGTGGACAGCCTGATTGCCGCAGAGGACGTTTCTGTAAGTCTGGCGTCGCCTTCGAGAGATCCAGAACGGAGACTAATGGAATAGTCAGGCTCCCGATCATAATGATGTCGACTCTGTTTTCTCCGAAGGGTTTGTATCTTCAAAATCCATACGTTGATCACATAATCCGTTCTCCTAACGAGGCGTTGCAGTCAAAGTTCTACTGCCTCCATTACATCTAGCATCCTCGAATATCGTCGACTCCATGGCCGCACTTATCATAGTGACAGGTTTGCGACTAATTATCACATTCCCAACGACGATCAGCAGCTCGAGTCGGAGGAATTATGGTTATAGTCACCACAAGCCTACGTTCTCGGCGAAATCGCGCTAACGCAACTTTCAGCCACCATTACTTGAGAATCCTTTTTGACGACCGGCTATTCCTGGCACCGCTTGACAAAGATAAGATACATGTACATGTCTGCCAGGCGCGCTCAGGTGCATTGGAGGTTCTCCCACTCATCACTAACTGAGCGATATGATCAGCGGGTGCTTGACGTCGGCACGGGTTCCGGTGAGTAGTAATCGGGATTTTCCTACATATGACTGTCACTGACCAATGTATAATCAAGGTATCTGGGCAATGTACGTCTGAAGGAAACCCTTTATCACACGTCTCCTATGCTCACTCAGTCGAACAGTGAATTTGCCGATGAGTTCCCAAATGCTTCAGTCATCGGCACCGATCTCTCCCCATGTCAACCGCCGTGGGTCCCACCAAACCTTCTTTTCGAAATAGACGATGCCACGCTGGAGTGGACTTGGAACGCCAACCATTTTAACTTCATCCACATCCGCTACATCTTGGGTGGTATTCAAGACTGGACTGCACTCTTCAAAGAAGCCTATAGATGCTGCGCGCCAGGAGGATGGGTAGAGTCTGTTGAGTATGAAGTTGAGTTCCGCAGCGACGATGGGACGACTGCGCTAGAGCCTGTTCTTTCCTCGTTCGGAGATCTGTTTCGAGAGGCCGGCAGAATTTTGAACCGTCCATTCTTCGTGCGAGAGATACAGCAAAAGGCTTTTGACGACGCTGGCTTCGTTGAGAAAAGGGTGATTCCATACAAAGTATGTGCTGTTACGCAATCACTCTATGGATGACGCCAGGGATGTTCATTAATAGCATACATTAGATTCCGATTGGTACCTGGCCAAAAGATCGTAAGCTTGCAGAAATCGGGCGTTTTTCCAAAGCTGCCACCGAGAATGATCTCCGAGGTAAGACGTTCCTTTTCATATGCCTGTTGAGTGAGAGAAGAAACAAATCTCACCTCTTATCACTAGGCTACACCCAGATGCTTTGGCAAAACGTACTTCAAAGACCAGAGGACGAGTACCATGTTTGGATCGCGACTTTGCTCAAGGCGATCCGTAATCCCGAGGTTCACATCTATGTGTTGAATCATGTTGTCTACGGACGCAAGCCAGCATGATCCGGCTCTCACATAGTGGCGTCAGGTCATTGAGGAGTGAATTTCTTTCCATGGCGCCTACTCTATATTCTGCAACGCATTGCTTCCTTGCTTCTACCTTGTCGTCATTTATATTTGTCGTCAAGCGAATGATTAGTTTTTTCCACCTTGAGCTGCCCTTTTCCAATGCCTCACGGATCAGTTAGCCATGTCACCGGCTGTTTCAGATCTCGTAGCACGTTGATCCACGACTTCACAACGACTTTGTGCCAGCCGGAGCAAGAGTTTCTTTGTCGCTATGTATCTACCAATGCGACATCGCGATGCCAAAGAGGGACTGCAGGTGAACAGACAGCTTACGACTAGTTCAAATTGTGATAGGACAGCGCTTGTTCGCACGATCTTATTGCCGTGGAAGCTGGGGGATCAGAGTCATCAGACGAACAGTTTACATTTTCTAGCTACCCCATGATTATACCAGCATTTCATCATGATTCCTCGAGCCTCTAGCCTCGACGCATTTGAATTCGCACAAATGATGCACTTTTGGTCCTTTCAACCACATCATGTACACAATTCCGGCCCGACAGATTATCGGAGGCTGGGCGCTCGCCGCCCCCCACTCAGTCAGTTACGCACCAGAAAGGCCTCTTATGCGATAGCCGGATCACTCTGGCTTGCGTCCGTATTCAACATGCACAACCATATAAGTGTGAACCTTAGGATTCCGGATCGCCTTACGCATAGTCGCGAGCCACACATGATACTCGTCTGCTGGTTTTTGGAGGCTTTGCCAGAGCATCTGCGTGTAACCTAGTAACCAGAGGTCAGGATTGGTGACTCTTCTTGAAATAGGCAAAGGAAAGGGGGATGCCTCACCTTGAAGGTCATTCACTGTAGCTTCTCCGAAAACCCGCCCAACTTCAGCAAGTTTAGGATCTCTTGCCCAAGGCCCAACAGGGACCTACTATAGGGTCAGTTTTTTTATGAACGTTCAAGGGTGACAGATGATCGCAGTATGACTTACTTTGTACTTTACAACTCTTTTCTCGATATGAAGCCAGCGTCATCAAATGCCTTTTACTGAATCTCTTGCAAGAAAAAGGGACGATTCAGGATTTTGCCGCCCTCTCTGAACAGATCTCCTGCAGAGGCAAGAACAGGCTCTAGCTCAGTACTCCCGCCGTCGCTGCGAAACTCAACATCCAACTCAGCAGACTCTACCCATCCTCCTGGCGCACAGCATCTGTAGGCTTCTTTGAAGAGACCTCTCCAGTCTCCGATACCACCCAAGTCCCAAGATATAGCGGATGTGGATAAAATTGAAATATTTGTTGTTCCAAGTCCACTCAGTCTCGAGCGCGGCGTCATCTATCTCGAAGAGGACGTTTGGTGGAACCCACTGCGGTTGGCACGGGGAGAGATTTGTAACAGTAACAATGACTGAAGCATTCGGAAAGCGGTCGGCAAATTCACTACTCGACTTTGTTAGCAAGCGGCATGTGAGACGCAAGTTGACTGAAGCCGTACACCGCATGATTGCCCAGATGCCTGATGGCCGGTCAGCGAGCTGCGACAGCGATGTGTACTCATTGTGTAGTCAAATCTCGAGTACTACTCACCGGATCCCGTACCAACGTCAAGCACCCGCTGATACCATTCGCTCAATCAGTAACTGGGAAAAGTTCTTCGGTGCCATTGAAAGCCTTAAGCGGCTGGAAGACTCGTACATGGTTCTTGTCTTTCTCAAGCGGTGCCAAGAATAAGTGGTCGTCGAAGAGGATCGTGAAGGAATGGTGGCTATCGATCACGTCAGGGTTCGATTCCGCCTCATAGGCTCATTATTATCTCATAGGAACTTTCTACCTTAATTCTGCTGATTCAAGCTGGCGCTCGTCGTTGGGAAGGAAATGATTGGTCGTGAACTTATCGCTATGATAGGTCCGGCCGTGGATTCGACGGTACTCGAGAATGCTGGATGAAATGGACGCGGTGGAACTTGCACTGCGAATCGCGATGAATCGTCACAAAGTTGAGATAGACGATAGTGGATGGTGAGGCTTACAAACTCTTCGGAGAAGACAGAATCGGTGTCATTCTGATCGTTCACCTAGATATCGTATGAGTCTCTGTATTCTGCACTTAATCACGACAAGTCGGATCAGGCTCACGGGAACGTCCTCTGCAATCTTGAATCAGATCGTCTCCGGCATGCGGAGTGTTGTGCTCATTTGCTTGTGCCGAAGACATGACATTCAGTTATGGTCCATGGAAGACATAAGCCAGCTCTACGCAGAAGCGAGGATCTTGGCTAAAAATTTACTTATAAGTGTGCCTATGATGCAGTGGAGTTTCAAGAAAGCTAGGTAAGACGTCATCTCACCCATACGTGCAACGGACTACCTTGTATGTGCTCTGGTTATCTTATACGCGCGGCACGGTGTACCTTGCCACGATACACAGGTATGTTCTGGATTTCACAGCTCTTGGCAATTTGCAAATTGGTGCGCCTGCGCAAGGAAAAGACGTCCCAAGTTCTAACGCGATGTGCCAGCTTGGTGGTGGCCACTGGCCAGAGAATACCTGTCGGGCAAAACGTTGAAGCTAAGTTCAGGATCACGCAGGATGCACTTTGCATAGAAGTTGGAGTCAATAGTTGGGCCGGCCGAGAACTCATCATCTCATGGCGCTTTGCGACGATCAAGTTCTTAAGACTCAGAGTCTCGACTCTCAGCCTTCCCGCTCTCAATGACGATGGAACCGCGGCTGATAAGTTCTTTGCCGTGCGACTAAATAGCTACCTTGAAGGAATTCAACTCGTCACCTCGTACATACAGTTCCTGCTGCTTATAGACTAAGTTATCGCGAGCTCTCTCAACCTCAGGCGCATACGATACCTACCTAATGACGATGTTGCGGGTCTGGAGATACCGTCTCGCGACAGGACGGACATTGCCACATCCTGTTGGATGGTTCAAGCTGTATTAGGTAAAGAGCCGAGAAGAGTCTGAAGTGGGATTTGGGATCGGGAAGGTCGGTTGAAGGCGCTTGACAAGTCGCATCTAAGTACCGATCTCACTCTTGGACTGGAGGCCGACCAGCTCAGAGCTTTCTCAACGATTTGGCAAGCTTTCCTCGCGAGTAATTGCCCCTCGGAAGCATAAGGGAAAGAATCAGGCGTCTTTTTTCTGTATCGCAAGTTCTGAATCTGCTCAAGCTGCCTTCCTGCGTGCGTGGAGGTTTGCAGTAGCCGACAATCACAACACTGAATTGCTCATGAGAAATTTTGCTGCTACCAATGTGTTTGGTATCTCCATCAAAACTACCTACTATGAGGCAGAGGAGGTACGGAACAGCTCGGGACCAGCTCAATTCTTCTTGAGCAACTCAGTGAACTTGTAGCTAAGAAAACAGACGCCTTCTCTTTCGCTTATGCTTCCAAGGGCCACTTACACTGTGCACACGAAGAAGCTTGCGAAAATGTCGGGACAGCTCTGTGCTGATCAGCCTCTTATCCAAGAGCGAGACCTGCACTGAGATTCGGCTCGCCAAAGAACGACCGGCCTCGGCCAATTGTAAAAGGCCCTTCCCTCCCATTCAAGACCGATCGAAGAGCTTAGGAAGTAGAGAGAGATGAGGTCAGTGACTCAATTGGGCAGATCATCTGGAAGCTGGGGGAGGTTTCGAGTCTCGACGTGTTTCGTAGTTTGCGGGGTGATGTTGGGCCCTTCTAATTTCAGTCTTCGTGAGAGAAGAGATCCCGTGAACCTTTCAGTGTTCACGGTTGTCGAGACTTGAATGCGCGATCGATCGCCGATATCTCAAGATTGAAGAGCTCAACTGAAGGCGAAAGGTTGTGTGCACTGTGAAGCCGTGGACGCTCGAGTCACAGAAGTCTCTGGCCTGGCCTGAAGAGAAGAGCCAGGAAGATGACGTCGGAAACATGCGAGTAACCGACCGCAGAAACACCCCTCTTTAGCTGAACAGACGGAGGAGAAGGAGTCTTCGACGTCATTTTCCCTTGCTCTTCAATCTTTCCATAATGTTAAAAAGGTTAGTATTGCTTCTCGGAGCACTTGCTATATCGCCATTGGGCCGTAATTGCCTCAAAGTTCAAACATACGGAGGAAAGTGGTCCAATAGCGGAGTTATCAATGATCATGGCGTGCAATACCGATACGGTGCAAACCAGCTCCACAGTGCACACGAGACTCGAGAGCAAGATATGGGTGATTAGCTGATAGATTGGCCGTTCTCAACTTCTCTCTCTCTCCCTTCTTCGTGCCTTGAAAAAGACGCAGGAGTCAGGAGACCCAGATTCGTTACTATGTACTTGATTTGTATGTATGGTATTTTCGTTGATAATTTGCCTTGCGGGCGCCCGACGGGACACAAATGAACAAGCGCAAGTTGCAACGATTACGTACCGCGAGATGCTACTCCGTACATCATACGGAGTACATGTAGATAACAGATTCCAGTTGACTAGGTAGGTACCTAATCCATAACAATAATTGGACTACAGACATGATGTAAGTGCATATGCGTGCGTACGTACCTAAAGGCTAGCACACACACGCGTCGGAGCATAAATCTGTGCATCTCCGCCATCGGCATTCATTCCATCCTTCCCTTGAGGCAAGGACAACACCCGGTCCCAACGGCATCACGGCAATTGCAACAACAAGCGATTCCTACGGACCACCATGTGCCGTAATAAGCGCGAGCATAGCGACAGCCCACAAGTACCAGCCTCCATGTATGTATGTATGTATGTATGTATGTATGTATGTACGGGATAGGGAGGTACCTAGGTACTCTTAGGTAGGTATATACGTCCACGGTCCAACAACACCATCCTCAGCAATTCCACATGCAGACAAGCCCCAACGCCCGTCGCCCGACTTCATCAATTCAACGACTTACTCCGTATATGTACAGATTACAGAGTACCTACATACCTACTCCGTGTACGGAGTATACATACATAGGTATGTACCGCCACTCCCCCCCGGCCTCCTTTCCCAACCTCGATTCTCCACCCCTCCCGCGCGCCGTCACCATCGCGACTCCGCGAGCGACTCGCCGTTGCCGTTGCCGTTGCCGTTACTGCCCCACGGCCCCCCGGCCCGACGAAGCGAAATGGCCGACGGGACCAACGACGGCCAACACAAAAGGGCTTAACCTATCCGTAGCGCCAAAACTCGCCTTTCTTTCCCCTTTACGTACAATTAACTCCGTTAAAACAAAGAAGCAAAAGTGCGCTTGGGAGGGGAATTCTCCCCACGTTGTCGCGCTAAGGTGTGTGTCCCCCCATGCAGATAAGTCTACGATTTCCCACACGGTACCTACCGGGAGGTACATTAGGTATGTATTTACATACATACTCAGGAGGTAGGTAGGCAGGAATGGGGGGCCCGTTTCTGGTCCTCTGTTTTCCCCGTTCCATCTGCGGTTGGTGTGAGGATGAATGATGGGAAAGCGCGGACATGCTTATCCTTGATACGCAGATATCGGTACGTGGGATTGTGCCGTTTGTTTTTATTGTGCTTCATCTATATCATATAAATCTCCGGCTGCTGCAGCGGAGGGAAAATCTGTACAGAGATGATGCATGGCTGCCGCTTACTCCGTACCTGCGATATGTACATACTGCCGGGCATCCGGATGAATGAGCTGCTGCTGCAGCAGCATGCCGTGCATGCCATGCCATACGGAGTATATCATGCATGCATCGTCAAAGTTCCCTACAGAGTATGTATGTACAAGGTAGCTGACAAGTCGCCTACATCTGTCTTTCGGATTTCCCCAAGCCTCGCTTCATACTTCGTAAAAGGAAAAGCGCTTGGCCATGGCGCCCCAGATATGCTTCTATACACAATATGTAGATACGCAAAATATGCACATAGCCATATGTGAAACTCTCTCACAGCCCGTCCCGTTGCGGCAACTTGACTTTATTTCAACCACGTTAACTACTCGCCCGCCCTATTTACACGCGCTGCGCATGAAGTCACTCCACGAAGGTCACGATCACTTGTCACGAAATTTTTGAAAGCTTCATTCCTGGCCCCTAGGGCCAAGAGAATCTCGCCCAAGATGAAGAGGAAAAAGAAGAAAAAGTCGAGTCTCGTGCGATGTGTGGGAGTCATGCACATTGCGCGAAAACGAAGCCAATCGTGAAAATTGTAAAATTCTCGCCCTTTTTTTTCTTTCACTTCATTTCGTCACATCATTCACTTAAAGACGTTAAAAGTTTGTTTTCCCCAATATGCAACAAAGTCATCAAACACCATCACCTTTTGACCAACGTCTTTTTCTCCTTCTCGCTCAAAAACAGGAAAATAGGCGCCAGGCAAAGCTAGGGCATATGAAATGCAAAGGTCGTCGTAACTTCGTCAATCCGAGTTTCGCTGCCACGTCTCTTTCGTTTCCAAAAACGCATGTCTGACCAAAACAATCTTTTCTTTCGAAAAGCCTCAATCCAAAAAGGTGCTTCCCAAAAAAATGAGATAACCACAAAAAACTTCTAAAAAAAAGAACAGAAAAAGAAAAAAAACAGGTCATTAATCTTAAGCCTGGGGATCATAACAGGCTTTTTCATGAATGTCTGGGGAGAACTCAACCCCAACCACCGACCGACTTTCCCTCGGCGGAGTCATCGCTGCAATTCAGTGCTCTCATGTCGTGCGTCCAGAGCGAAACACCCGTTCCACGTCGTGTCGTCCGACCAAAACTCCCAGGGCATGAAGAAGGAACACAGCACGCCCCGACCCGGAAACCCTGGAAGTGTACGATTGCACAGCCCTGATCTCACCGACACCGAGACCCAAATCTCGATGTGGGTAGAAGTGAAGACAGCCCCAAGTCACTGCCGTCGAGACCCCAAATCTCGACGTCAGTAGAATTGAGAGCAACCTCTTACTCTCCGTTGGTATAAAGACCCCAAATCTCGATACCGATGGAGATCAGAGGGCCGTAGGTGCAGTGCAAATCGTTTCTTCGTTCTCCTATCTCCGACGAGGCGCAGACAAGCTGGAAGCGGGCCGGCTCAAGACATCATACGACGGTACCGGAACCGACGATTCCAGCCCGGTTTTGCGGCGCTTGGCGTCGACATTTCCATCGTGGCTCGATGGGGATAGATCGTCGTCGTCGTCGTCGTCACGACCTCGCTTCAAGCTGCTGCTTCCTGTGCTGCCATTCGCCAACGAGGACTGAGGCTGGTACCCGTTGGACACGTTGGATACGTCAGCAGCAGGCGCGTATACATCAGCGCCAGTTCCTGAGCTGACAGACCCGCGGTCGCTGCTGACAGCGTTGTACAGGTTGCTCGTTGACTGTTGTACGCGGGGAGGGGTGCTGTACCCCGAGCTCGAGGGGTAGTACGACTGGTGCGGAGCCGCAGTCCGGGGCGTCGCTCGCCCAGAAGCAGGCGCATGGCTGCCGGGAGACGCCGTCATATTGGCGTTCATGTTGCTCTCGTTTGTCATGCTGCCGACACCGGGCGCCGAGTAGCTGTATGATGACCGCGAGCCATCATAGCTAGTACTGTTGTGGGTGTACTCGGCCTCTTGCTCGTGGTCACCCTCTTCCTCTTGGCTTTGCGAGGCGGTCTGCTCCGACGGCAGGACGCCATTCGTGGCAGCCTTGGTCTCATGCTGCTCCACGACGGACGGGCCAGACGCAGACGGTCGGCTCGATGGTGGGCCCATGTCACTCTTGGCATAGGCACTGGGCTGCGAGTATATGCGATCACTGCTCGCATGGTTGGACGTCTGGTACGGCGATTGCTGCGCCGTTGAATCGCTGCTATACAGCTGCCGCGTGCTGTCGTAGGCCTGACTCGCCTGAGAGTACGACGGGATGCTCTGAACAGTCTGCGTACCCGGGGGAGTAGTGGCTGCGGGCGTGCTGGGCATCGACGACGCGTTGGTCAACCCATGGTCGACTGTCAGCGGAGTGGTACTTGTGCCGCTCATTCCCTGACCTTGCCAGGTGAAATTGTCCGAACTGCCTATGCTGCTCATGACTCCTGGTGCACCCGTCGGCGGTGCTGAGAAGGTGTGAGCGCGGTCCAGAGTCGGACGAGGGCCCATATTATGCGATGGCAGCGACTGGGAAGCAGGAAGAGCCATCGGGTGATGCGACTGATGATGGATCGACGGTAGGCCATGCCCATGCCGCAATTGCACCTGCTCCTGCTTGCGGCGCTCAGCAGCAGCCATGACTTGGCTGGTGCGGGTTTGGTTTGTCGGGTGGCAAAGGAGAGCCCCGATTTGGTGCACGAAGAGGGGATACAACAAGTCTGTAATTTTCTCCTTGTTCGCAAAATCCAACGCTCGTTCGAATGGAATCCTGGAAAGAGAAGAAAGGGAGAAGAGTCAGACAATGTCTTGGAGGAGAGAAAGTTTCATTCACGACTTGTTGAACGTTTCGGACTGCCTTCTGTCTCAGAAAACAATGGGGGCTGGTTTCAACATACCATACGCCCTTGAGATGCATGGGCCCAATCTTCACAACGTGGCGCACTTTTTCGCTCTTGAGAATACCATCTCGTCGACCACGAGTCATCCCGGCAACGTTCAAGAGCTTGGTGCCATTGATCATGTGATTATCTGCGCAGAGCGTGTTAGTCAAATCTGGCTTTATTACAGGGTATGCAATCAATTCTCGGGTTCAGAGACGAGACACCAGACCGTATCTCGCTCTCCTTATGTTCTTACCCTCTCGACGAGCGACACAAATCCCTCTTGCCTCCACCTGAAAGCACAGGCTCCCTTCATCTTCCCAAAGCGTAGCAGTCACTCGGGGCTTCATCCCGGGCGGCGGATGCTGTCCTGTGGTGTCATAGCCATTGTATTGGCCGGGCATCGGTGGCTGACCGGCAGGAACTCCTGGCAGAGGTAGAACAGTCGGGGAGGGACCGGTCATTTGACTCGGCACAGGCTGAGCAGTCTGCGGCGACGCTAGCCCAGTGCCATAATGGTAGTGGCCATATGGGTTACTTGAGTAGGTCGCCGGTGCATGATGCATCAGCTGGCTCGGTTGATGCTGCTGGTGCTGGTGCGGGTGCTGATGTGGGTGCTGTTGCGGGTGTTGGTGCGGAGAGTAGCTCATGTTGGTGGTCTGCTGAGCTGGAGCTTGGCCGCCTGCTATGTGTTGCGAGTAGTACATGACAAGGCGAGTTTATGTATAATGTGCGCAGTGTTGTTCCAGTAGAGAGGGAGTGCAGGGGTATATGCAAAGAGGATGTCGTTATAACAAGGAGTATCAAGAGGATTTGAGTCGATATCAGAAGGATATGAAGATGATGTCGAGTAGATCTTTGGAGAAGAGGAAGGATATCAAGAAGGTCTTGTAGAGGGATCGATGAGGACGATCTTAAAGAGGATCTTGAAGAGGATATAAGAAGACAAGGATGGAAACAAGAAGCGCCAGAGTTAAGAGTCGGAATTAGGTTGCAGGAGAGGAAGAAGGAAAAAAAAAGGAGCCGAGAAGTCGGCGGGGGTGGTTCTTTTTGAACAAGATCAGAGACCAGGAGGAGGTGTTGAAAATCAAGGAGGAACAAGAAAAAAACCACCCCTCCCCCCGTCCCCCAAAAAAAACGAAATTGACACGCGAAAGCAACGGGAAAGCTTTGAAAGCTAGGTAGACCTGGGGAAAAAAAAGCTGTGTTTTCCGTTGCCAGTGGCAGTGGCTGTGGCAGGCCATGGAAGCTCTCGAGGTGGGGAGGGAAGAGGGGAAAGAAGAGGGGAGGGGTGGTCGGGACAAGGGAACAGGCTTTGCAGGGGTCTACGGCAGAGCAAAAAAGAAAACTGGCAGAAGAAACAAAAAAAAGAGCAAAAGAGACACCCCCAAACAGGTCAATGAGCCATGCCAGCGCAGAGAGAGGCAGAAGCCGAACGAGACACGAGACACGAGGACGAAGGGAACAAGCGCCCCAGGGTTATCCCGAGCCCGAACTGCGTCAGAGGCACGAGCAAGAGCGAAGAGGGGAAGGAGATCCGTACACCACGTTCTTGTTCCGTTGAGAGCGAGCACAAAATACGGAGTAGACAGTAAAAGAACGAGAACGGTTAGGTCCAAAGTGGGTCCGTCTTGTGCTGAGTGAGTCTCCATGTAGAGGTACTTGGGGGCGTCGAACCCCTGCTGCGCTGCCATCCGGGGGGAAAGTTGAACACTGATGAGCAGCTTGGTACATAGGTACATACCGATGTACGGAGTACGTACCTGCGGCAGGAAAGCCAAGAGCAACGGGTTCTCGTCGTGCTAGCATCGGAGCCAACAAGGGCTCGGGCCCCACATAACATACCATGCCAAACTCGGCCTATGTCGACGTTTTATTCTGTGTGATTATGTGCCTTTTTGGAGGGGGGGCGGGGCGGGGCGTGCGGGGGGCGTGTCGTCTACGGTCTTTTGGCACATGGCCGGCTACGGAACACTTTATCTTTTGTACGGAGTACGTACATGTTATGTATGTACTCCGTATGTTACCAATTCAGTCAGTCTGCCAGTCTTGCCCACGATTCGCTTCAACGTTTCCCTCTATCGGCTCAACCACGACTTGATGAAGTAAAGAAGTCATAGGAAACAAAACCTCCATCAGGTCCAAGGCAAACGCACAACCCGGCTGCTACTGTGCAGTATGCACCTACTCTGACAAACCGGGGAGAATGGGGGTCGTTTGTGTCCAGCGGCGGCAGGATCCCAAAAACGAGACCAGACGGCTTGGGGAGTGGGCCGTGGACCCGTGGACCCGTGGACCGTCACACTGTACACTTGCGACTTGTCCTGGAGGAGCAGAGCATCTCCCTAAGTACCTCAATACCTGAAGCGTAACGGAGCTGGCGTCTTCAACGATCCGGGAAGGCATACGTGTGTGGGCAGCGAAAAGAGATAAAATGAAATGGCACGAGAATGAAATGGTGCTCTTGTCGTTGTCGTCGCCGCGGGTTGTGTCAGTCCATCCGTCCGTCCAGTTGTTGTGTTGTGCGATAATGCGTCGCGTGTGTGTGGATTAGCGGCCGCGGGTGGAAAGGCGGCTGGCAAATGGAGAGGAGACGTGAAGCGCGCAGCCCAAGTTCCGGCCCCCGTTGTGTCTTAGTCTGTCATGGGTCTCTGGGTGGGGTTCGCATCTGTGCAGCCCATCTTGTGCAGGTGCGGGAGGCGCTGGGGCGGGGGGGAAGGCGCAGGGCGTGGCTCCAGGAGGAAGGAGGGGGCGCCCTCGGCATCAACTTGATCTAATCTTCAATCCCTCACCCGCTCTTCTGCTCCCAGCCCGCGACACCAGCCAGAACAAGCTCCCAGCGGCCTCTTGTCCCATCCTTCCGGGGAGGAGGGGCGCGGTGCGCCATCACGGCTCATCGTCTTCCTGCCGGCTCACTCCATGCACCCTTGCCTCGACCCGAAGCCGAGCACATCCATTTCGTCCTTGATCCCCAGAGAGCTTTATGTCAATGCTAGGCACATATGTATAATGTAATACATTGCTGGCCTTCAAAGTTCACGCCTATCCCTGTGATCGCGACTTGTCGCAAAAACCAACCACCACTTCGATCATCGGGCAAGGGGAGGCCAAAGAAAACAAAACATGAAAGAAAAAGAAAGCCGAAGAGAACACGCCTCTGGTCGTGTCCAGACTGCGACTTGTTGTCTCCCCCCGACTCGACTTACTCAACTACAAACCACCCTCCAATCTTATCATGCCATGGAAGCTCACGGGCTGGATGCCTTCGAGTGACGAGGTATGTACGGAGCCTAGAGGGTGGACAACCTACCTACCTACTGTGCCGTGTCGCTGTCTTCTCTGAATGGCTCCTTTCTAACGAAACTCCAGTCAAACTCGGACCCAGCTTGCCATCCAGTCACGCTGGATATTCTGTTTTTGCGCCTTGTGTTGTAACTTGTGCCTGTCTGTTCATGTAATTGATACGTAGGTCGTCGTCCCTTTCCCTGTCTTGCCGTGTCTTGCTTCGCATTGCCGTCCCTGCCTCGCTCTTTTGATTAAAGAACCGCATGAAGATCATTGCCGCTTCGCACCAAAGGTGTTTGGGTGCCTTGTCTGCAGGTCGTCCCTCCGCCAGGTTCGTCCTCGAATTGACGTATGAATGTAATGCCGAGCAAGATGTCGCCAAGAAGTTGCTTGCCATTGTGGCTGTTCACAACAACCGCGCGAGAGTCTACCGCCCCATTGCTCCTCAGCATCATGGCTTTGTTCCGTAAGCAGTGTGTTTGTCCGACCGGAGGAGAGTTATTTAGGTGTCATCACCCACCCTACCAGTTCTGGAGTCCTGGACAGGCCTTCGGTGGGGTTTCCGGAGTACTTGGGGAAGGTGACGGAGCAAGACGCGCGCCATCAAGTCGTGCGTCTTTTCGGCGTCACAATCTGCTTTCATGGAGCAGAGTTCTTTGTTCATGGACGCGGCGCTTGCACGTGGTCATGCCCAATGGCGCCTGCGTCTTTCTTTCTTTTTCTTTTTTTTTTTTTGGAAATGACGCAAGACTGGTTTAGAAAAACGCGCATGCTGGACCGCGTCGCTCCATTGACCATCTCTGCGACTTTGTACATACCTGTACGGAGTATGTAGGTATGTATGTATCGTACAGAGTAAAGCCGTTGAATATCCGGTGGCGTTTAGTGGCTTCTGCTCCGTCAATCCATGCCAATACAATAGGTCTATGAAGGTGATTCCATCTGGACGTCAGAATGGAACGTTATCGGACTGCGAGAGAGAAGGTGCTTGAATACTGTATTATACACACCTGGAGTTCTGATTGGCCAGGACGGAAGTCGACATTTGTTCTTCCACGACACGGCGTGTGGTTGGCCCAGGGCTCACCGTTTCGCTGCAGCATCTTTTGACCGTTTTCTCGCTTTGTGGCCTCTACGGAGTACAGAGTACGGAGTAGCCATTTTAGTTCCAGTTCTTTTTCTTTTCTCTGACGGAGGAGGTTGGTTATCCATGTGGGTTGACCTCTCGATGCACGGCTGCACGGGACGAGGGATCCACAACGCGCCAGTTTGCGTGCGGTCAACCTCTTGATGATGCGCAGGGATTACAGACGCGAACGACGGGAGTGGTGGAGGGGAGGGATTACTGCCAGTAAAAATGTTCTTCAAATCACTGCCACGCATACCTAGTATGTACCGCATTCTTCCCAAAGAAGGCGCTATGCGCACAATAATGTCGTTGCTGCTCCCGTCAAAAATGCGCACGCCAGAAGCAGACGAAGGCAGAAAGAAGGAGACGAGGTTGGGACTTCGACTTCTAGGGCAGAGCAGCCTCAGTCTCTCAGAGCAGGCCTTCTTCTCCCCCCCTTCCCCCCACCCACCCCCTCTCTTACCGCGCTGACTTGGGTCTCCGAAAAAAAGTCCAGGATGTCCTCTCCCTCGAAGGGGATGTACAGTACCTACCTACCTTAGGTACCTTGCTATGACAGGGGCGGCGTGAGTCTTCGCAACGACACAACGACGTGGGTGAGCCGGCCAAACCAGCGTCGTACTGAGCCGCCACTTTGACCAAGTGTTCAGTGATGTTTGCGCTTCAGGCGAGGATGGGTTCAGATCGGCTCTGAAGCAAGTCTGCCGTCATTTCGGCCAGCAAGTGTGTGCAGAATCTCGTGATTTGGTTTTACTTGGGCAGAGAAGAACGTGGACTCAGGACTGACTCTCCGTGGTGGGTATCTATCCACTAGATAGATACGTCGCTTAATATGTCCTATTCGAGCGAGCTCCATGGCGGCTCAGTGTTGCTTCCTTGGGTTGCCTTGGACCGCCTTGGCTTGCCCTTTTAATCATTCCATCTCAATCACCATTGCAACGCCCACCGCTCGTATTGCGTCAGAAGCAGCGGTTTAATCGATGCTCGCAGGTCCTCCAGGCTCCAAGCTAATTAATACTTGCTCTGTTTTCGTAGATGTCGTTGCCGTTGTCGTTGCCGTTGAGGCATGCATATGTAGTAATGTACGAATACTCCGTAAAGGAGATACATACAATGTACCTGTCTGGTGGTTTGTAACTTGTAAGTTGTGTGCCATGTACATTAGGTACCTAAGGTAGGAGGTATGTACGATGTAGCCCCATCCCCCCGCCTCGCCTCGCCTTGTCCTGCCTTACCATGCATGCGCATGCATGAGCGTGTGCATGTGCATGTGCATCTGTTTATGCCTTTGCATTGCATTGCAGCCAGCGCCTTGCTTGTGCTTATATCCCTCTTCGTAGCATGGCTCTCAGACATCGTGCTTCGCAACTCCATGCGGGCCCTTCAGAGAGGGCAAAACTCGGAGACATTGGCATTGTCTCGCCAGAGGAAGCATTTTCTCCAGAGCATGCTGTGGCGGGCACGTTGCCTTTGGTGCGTGGCTTGCGTTCGTGCAATTCGCCGACCTTTCCGTGATGTACAGAGTACTTCGTAGGTATGTATGTACTTGGCCGCCAGCCATGTACCTAGGTATTTGTACTCCGTAGATAATCCCTATCAGTATCACTGATCAGACTTCGTCCTCCGTACTCTACGGAAACACTCTACACACTGTACTCTGTAGAATGGGCCATGGCAGAAAAACGCGCGAACACGTCGACTCGATATCAGCAGCCAGCTGGCAGCTCCGGTCCAGGGGCTGGGCAGTATGTACAAGAAGAGGAAGCAAGCAAGGGCCAAAAGCCGACCGCCCGGCCCAAGGTGGGGGTCATGCGGCTTCAACGGCTTCTCCAAGCCATCATGTCGCAGGCTCGCGAGTCGCGACTCGCCACGCACTTTCTGCCACGCTGTGGAGAATTTTGCCGCCAACGTCGTCGAGCCGCGCTGCGTCGGGAGAGTCCGCGATCGTGCATGCTGCGACTCCATACTCCGTACTATCCCTTGAGGGTTCAAGACATCTCGCGCGAGCTCATGCACCCAGGCCGCGGCGTACATCTTGCATCGGCCGTGCTGGGGTCGTCGAATCTAGGTAGCCAGACCTGTTTCGAATCCTTTTTGACCGAGCCGAGTTGTCGACCCGCGTCAGAAAACCAAACGGAACGCCTAATAAATGTTGTCCACTCTACCCGCCTTAGATGTTCAAGGGCTAAACTTAGAAAGCGTGCCGGCTTCATGATGATTGATTGACGTGTTGTCTCCTCCGACTGAACATGCGAGAGGTTTGGCGCGTACAAAGTTACAAATCGCGCAATGCAACGCGCGATGCATTTCGAAGAATTTCCGTCCATGATGCTTGCAGTTTCCAGTCTGATCCATCCCTACCGAAACTGCCGTCGATCCGCGCCGTGGGCATGCATGCAAGTCTAGTGGCGGTTCGACAGTTAAAGCTACGGAGTACATGTGTGCGTACTCCTGCAGAATGCCACATGCTTACTTTTGCTCGATAGGGTACCATTGATTCACGGCCCTTGCTTGGTCTGGTGCCTTGTGAAATCTTGTTGTCCATGGTCTGTCACCTCGCTCCTCCGCGTCTCCCACTCCGCAACAGCCAACGTGTCCCAAGATGGCACCCAGTCGCCTTCTGAGTCGTGGCGGATGTCAGTCCAGGTGTGGGCAAGTGGCTGTGAGACAGCGCGCCATCAGGTAACCTTGGGACGACCCTCTATCACACCGCTACTTTGCTCGATGGTGCAAAGGTACCTACACCGTACCGACACCGAGGTGACTGAGCACTGGAGCAGTGAGAAGTCAGAATATACTCCGTAGTTTCGAGATTGTCTGTTGACCGTGAACGCTCGTATATCATCGGATGAAGTGGCATTCGACTGGAGCTGATGTCCAACAATTCGGCTTTTGAACGTCAACTGCATTGGAGTTCGGCGGACACTGGAACGTCGAGTCAAGGGAAGGAAAGGTTGGCCGTCATGTTTCCTTCCTCAACAAAGCGCATTTGACGGCCGTGGTCGTGCTTGCTTCCTCCATCTTCCTCCGACGTCTCTTCCCATCTTCCATTTTCCCATCCCATTTTCTCTCTCATCTGAACTACATACTGGCATTCGCCCCGTCTCGTCCTAGACGTTGAACATAGATATGTACACATGTATCTCGACTGCAATATTATGGCTACCCTGGAGCCTGACGCAACTGCAAAGTTTTGCCCGCATTTTATACGTATAGCGTCTCGCTAATCAGCTCGTTTCAGCCTGGCGCAACCAGAAGTCCATCCACGTATTCGGTGGCAGGAAGACGACTACATTAACTTCACTAATTTCTTGTGTCTGGCCTCATGTCTTGAGCGTGACAACGCAGACCCGACCAGGTCGGACTACCGATACCCTCTGTCTTGAGCTCAACGAACACATGGCTAAGCACATAGCACAACGCCCCCCAAGATCAGACACGATATTTTTGTTTCAAGTGTCTCAAATTACAGCTGGTTCGGTACATACATACATGAATTAATTCTACAATCACCGAGGCTGGGAGACGGGCTCAGGGCTTCCAGTCCATAATGATTGGCAGATAGATCGAGGACTTGAATTCATTGATTCAATCAATGGCTCTCGTCGTGGTCCATGGGAAAGCAGCATACATACACGGTTCAAATTGCGCTGCGGCGTGCATCAATGGCTTCAATTCGTAATCCAAGCAATATGCTTGTGTAGACGCCCTCGTCAATTTTTTCAGTGTATCAGACGAACCCGTTACCCGCCGTTTTGGCCGAGACTGACAATCTCGCAGCATTTTAATAACTGTTCCCAATATGAACATTGCATCATGTCAAAACCGTCATTTAACACACCCCGTCCATCCGATCTCACTAGGCAGACATCCTTATCCACAAAATAGAACTCCAGCAAGCCAGCGGCACACCAGCTAGCGATTCCCCAGTCCCTGCAGAAGCTGTGCGTTTTCCGTCCACCCACCCCGACCGGGAAGATGGACGATATGTTGGCTTGAGCACTTGCATTGCATGACAACACACAGCGGCTATCGCTCCATACCATGGCCAATCATGGGGATCTCAGAGTGACAGTCACAAGTTACAACGACCAAGGGGTCCCTGTTCAGCCGTTTCAAAAGGTTGCTACATAGTGGAAATTGACAAGTACAGGTACAAATCCCGGTCATTGAACGCTCCCTACGGAGTAGGTAGAAAGCCTTCCCGCTCGGGATACTCATGCCCGCTGCAGCAATCAGATCTTCAGATTTGGCCCCCTCCAGAACCCATCTGAGCATCCACTTACAACCACACCACTTCACGCGAGTATTCGTATGTACATACGGAGTACAATACGCTGTGCTGATTTCGGTGAGGAAGGGCAATTTGATTTGCCTGTGCCATCAGCTTGCCCCGCCTAGGTAATTCTAATGACGGAGGGGAACAGGCGGCCAGCAACACGCTCTTCCGTAGGTGTGTGACTCGTGAGCCACAAAGAGAACTCAGAAATGCAACAAGAATTGACCCAGACTGACTTGTTGAAGTCCCTTCTTTTATTCGGAGCTGTTTGGGATTGGGCAAGTCACAGAGCGAGCCATGGCTTATCTGTTCCACCCAGCACTTTTCGGCCGACGGCGAGTAATAACGACCTCAAAATTACATAGCTGAACAGTGAAGACTGGTGGAAACGAATCTTGCCGACATGTAATAAGTAATCCAATGAACGCCAACCACGTCTCTGCGGCACCATCTTGAAGCCAAGTACGGAGTATGTAACCCTATGCCGTGACCAGAAGCAATACATCTACATAGCAGAACAAGTAAGTTCCGAATCACTGAGGTTGATTAAAGATCATCGTGGCGGAAAGAGAATTTCCGCTGGTCGATGATGATCCCACTTAGAGCCGCCAGCAGCAGCCCGTATCGTATTGAATGCTCGGCCCGCACAGCCTACCACGGCCAATATAACCTCATCGCGACAATTCATTCGAGGGCCAATGGGCGTGCGCGCGAATACTGCAGCGTCAAAAAGCCTGTAGCGTTAAAAATCATTGACGGACCACCTGCGATAACTGTATCGTGACGATGCGCCGCACGTGGAAGGCTGAGTCTTGAGAGCGTTGTACATAGATGCTCAATGGATCGGCTGCCGGCAGCGGATGCGAGAGCGATCGCGGTCGTGTTCTACCATACGCCATACATACTCATCGACATGTGCCCTTGAAGTTGAAGCGGCAACAGGACGCCATCGCTTTGCGATAAAGAACAAGCCACGCCTATATTACACATGGCCTAGGCTCTGGCTATGTGCTCCTCAATCTCGGCCTGGATTTGAACGTTCAACGCGCAACCACCTCAGAAGCTTGGAAAGGTAGAGAGGCATGATGCCGACATCCGGGCCGACATGCATGGACCGGCACTTGGCATTTTGCAACTCAGATTCCGTTCACACCAGAATACTCGCGATGAATGACACATTCAAGTGGATGCAGTGAAAGAAAGACTGGACAAGCCACCAAACATCGATTCAAGTCAACTCGTTGACCCTTTTTGACATGTTTGCTTCCCAAAACCCTCGCTTGGCCGACTTACGAATCTTTCCAGAGGCTTTGTACTCCGTATGATGAGGGAACCCCAAATCCAGTCCCGGTCATTCATTCTGGCCTAATAATATCCCTTGCATCAAGTTGCATGGCGGCTCTCCCACTCCGAACCCACACGTCCCTCTCCACCCGGCAACACAAGGGCTGGGTCAGATCTAGATACCTCAGATACCTACCTGGTACATACATAGATACATATGTACATACATACATTAGGTAGGTACCTATCAAGATTACGTACAGCTCATCGCCAATCAGCAGACGCCATTTGCACAGCCGAAGTTTTCGCCCGGTTCAGGCAGATAGGGACATAAGCGCTTTTCGCGCTTTTCGCGCTTTTCAAACCTACGGAGTACATGATGAGATGCTGGGATCATCAATGAGAAAGACCGACAAGACGTTGACTCCTCCGGATCTTGGTCTTGCCCGATCTGAATGAAGGGGCTCATGTCGTCGGTGCATTAGCTCTCCCGTCTCAACGAACATGGCATCGACCAGGGGAGAACGGCAGCCCAGCAGCAACCGCCATGCCATCGCCATGGGCCCTAGTGCAAAGACGGGTCAGTGCATATAAATGCCAGGTATGTATGCATCAGTAATGCAAGCACAATGGGTACCCCGGGACAACTGTTGGGGATACCTAGACATCCATGATACATGAGCTCCGTATTTTACCGATATGCACTCCAGATTGACGTATGATATGGCTGGTCAACTGGTGCGGGAAGGCAAGAAAAGCTTACAGTGTACACCGTAGGAGCAAGGCCGCGCCTACGGAGTTGCCGTCCGCCGTCACAACTTGTTCATTTTGGCTTGATTTGCTTTTCTGCGCTGTCGATAAAAAAGAGCCAGAGAAAGCCTGGTCAGTGGTCATGCGACGGGGCATTTGGATGAGGCATTTTTCCCCCATGGCTCCAAGGTTGACACACTTCGCCTCCATTTACTGGTCTCGGAATGTCCTTGCTGTGAACGGGTTAATGCGATTTGAGACAACACACTAAAAAAGAAAAAGAAAAAAACGAAGAAAGAGAAAGAGAAAAGCGGGCGGCATTAGGCGACCATGCAGCCTATCTGACGAAAAGAGCTACTCCGTACTCCGTACATAGGTATGTATATCGGTACCCACGACTTTGGTCAGAACGAGGCACAGTTTGAAGAAAAAGAAGGTACGTAAGACGTTGAGCGCTTCCTGTCTCACACGATTACGCAACTAGGACACGAGATAGCCAGTACATACCTATCTTGTCGTTACCGGCAAAAAGGCGCGGCAGTCGCGCGTAGCGTGGCAGCTGCATGGCGGCATCGGGATAGGGAAGAAAGCCATGTGATATGTCAAGCCACTGCGGGTATGGTTTACAGACAGTTACATACCTGCATTGGCTCTGTAATGTGCATACCTACATACCTATCGTACGAATGGGGCGTTCTTTACCTGCTCACTAGACTCGGCGGCGGGAAAGGGAACAAGTTTGTAGAGCAGGCTGCGCAAGAGGACTCGCCAACAAGCCGGACTTACTACCTGATTAACTTCGCGGTAGTCCAGGAGGAAACAGCTCGAGTGCCATCATGTTACATGTAGCATGTTATTGTACATCGAAGCCGCGACGAAAGAGAGGACCGATACCATATGACAGCCTACAGGCTACAGGGCCCCGTTGATCGGGGGAGTGCGGGTGACGCATGGGTGGACACGCGCCTTGTTCCTTATTATGGGCAGGTTTTACCCGAATCACGGGATTCAACACGGAGCAGCGGGCTTCTGAGCGACAGCTGGGGAATGACATGATCATACTCTAACTCCGTATGTATAATTAGTTTGCTCCGAAAGAGGTGGCTGAACAAGGGAGGACAAAAGTCGGGCAAGGGCGAATTGAGTAGACCGTACTCCGTAAGTGATGAGCTGGCTGGCTGGCTGTATCACCAGGATTCATCGGAAAGACGGGGGCTGGGAGGCCAGACTTGACGACGTTGAACGGTGAGGCCTGTCAGGGAGATGGAATGGCATGTTTTTTCTTTCCCTCCGGACCCGCGTTGATTTCTACGTATCTCGTCTTTCTCTATCTACTCCGTATGGACCATAGTTTGTTTTGAACCGAGTCATCGGAGTCAATTCCTCGGGACGTGTTCTGGGAACCAACGGAGGGGGGATCGGACTGATTGGGTTGAAGCTGAGTCGCACAAGACACTGGATGCTCTTTGTCTTTTCTCCTCGCAAGACAAGGCAAGGCAAAGATAGACAAGGTGAGACTGCATCGCCGCATCACCATATGCTTTCAGGATGGCATTCGTTCACGTTGCTCTCGTTATCTCTCTCATTCCTCGACAAAGCTAAGCCTCCATCTGGATGACGGATTGGAACAAAATTCTCGGCTAGCAGCGTCAAGACTCAAGAGGCTCGGCCCCCTGGCGGGACTTTTTAAACGGGCGACAGAATCATGAATGCCTTTGCCAAGCCCCCGTGCCTGACAACATGGCCCTTGGGCGAAGCGAATCGATCCGTGACGCTCCCGGAGGAGCTTTCGAGGGGCCAGCTATGCCGTGGTATGTATGTACATATATAGGTACATACTCCGTGGACCGTATGGTATATCTAGGGATACATACAAGGGAAAGGCACACGTATGATATGTAAAGGAAGGACAGGGAAAGGACGTGTCATGACAAGGGGATAGGAAAGGTAGAATCGACAGGGCCAGCCATGTCCCGGGCATGTTCCGGGGATGCGAGTGCGATTATGCAAAGACGTCGGACAGTGGACTGCCTTGACTGGCCCGGGCCGGGACAACGTGCATGTGCAGCAAATCAGGCAATCGGGGGGGGGAGACTCATTAGGACTTGTAAAAGAAAACTACAGCAAATGCCGCGGTAGCGAGTGGGTGAATTGCCTTTGTTGATACCTACGGAGTATGTAACATGTTGGTATGGCAGCCAACGACTCACGAGACGAAAGAGACGTACAAAACAAGACGACACTGACAGACGAAACGGACGAAACAGACAACGGAGTCATGCTTCCCTGTCCATGCTTCTGACACGGCTGCATCCTCCCCGGCTTTCATCTGTGCGTGCGGGATTCGGGAACGGGCCACGGCCCTGCATGTCAATGTCTACAGTCTGCCCGAGGCCCCGAGCAGCATCGCGGCTTTGCGTTGCTTTGCATTTCTCTCCTCGCCTAGGTACTTGGAGATTTTGACGGCTCCGACACGGAAGCGCATGCCGTTCCGCAAACTCCAGTCTTCATTTCACGCAACTCGCAACGACATACGGAGTACACAATCACAATCACGACACGGTAAGGCCCCCATCGCCATCACATGCTATGGCCTGATCTAGAGCCCTGCGCGGCACAGGCTACATAGTACAGCGAAGGACGGGCCCCCGGACCCGGACGGTTTGCAGCGGCTTTATTGCCCAATGGGAGAATTGGATTGGATTGACTTGGACTTGGACTTCACCCCCTTGTGTTCCTACTCCTTTGCTTCGATGGAATCCGGCTCTGAGTACAATGTATTTTTCACAGGGCCTGAGGCCTCTGCGCGGGGGGTGTGGAAAGACAATTCTAGGTATGTTGTGAACTTGTGATCAAGGCCTGTTGTGCTGAACCATGAATGATTGATGATCTTTTTGGGGGGCTAAAAACTCATACGGAGTAGTCACGACTCACAACTGTATCGGACATTTTATCCGCGGGCTGTGTTGCTACGATGTGCAGGGTGAGTTGGGGACGAACCGAAGTACATACGTAAAAGAGTGAATGTGATTGATGAAGATTCAAAGTTCGAAACAAGGGCCGTTGGGTCTGCCCATGTGACTGTGCATATCGACGAGTCTTGTATGTTCCTTTCTTTTTTTGAGCATCTCAATCACCGTTTCCAGCCTCGAGGTTTCCTTGGAAGTATCATTTCCCTGTTGTCAGCCTTTCGTTTTCATGAAACGATGCTTTTTTTGCTACCGTGTCGGGTAGGTCATCGTCATTGGCGAATACGCAAAACCACAGCAAAGCTTTTTAAAAACCACCGCAAAAAACTTTAGTTAGGGTTAGTGGTTAGTGGTTAGGATTAGGTGTTAAGGTTAGGATTAGGTGTTAGCCTATGGAATATTTTGCTGTGGTTTTTAAAAACCTTTGCTGTGGTTTTGCGCACTCGTCATTGGCGAGTTCGCGCGCGTGAATTTCCAAGACGGGGCCGGATTACGCAAACGGCATTCCCTCTTTGTCCACTCCGTAGTCCGCCTTCCCAGGGCGCATTCGAAGTTAGGTATGTATGTATGTAGGTACATATGTTACATGTAGGTATGTATGTATGTGGAAGAGGCTTCTCGCGAGTCGCATGGCATGAATGAGTCAAACGGCATTAGCCTCAAAGTTCGACAAAGTGCACGTTGTGGCTGTTACGCGACTTCCGCTAGTCCGCTTTCCCTCCAAAGTCCAAACCTCTTATGTACCTGTAACCTACCTAATGTACCTAACTCAGAGTCATTACGCCATGTTCGTCTCCACCACTTGGCATCCCGCTGGCACATATTAGCGTGAAGATGATAAAACGACGACAACGGTTCATCGTCCCGTCACGCGACGCCAACGTATCATCGCAGCCAAGCCCAGCACCAGTCACGTAGGAAACGAGACAAACAAGATAACCCGCAAAAAGAAACGCCAAGAAACATCCCAAGAGAGAAATCAGGAATACGATAGGCAGGGTGAAAACAAAAAAGCACACAGTCTTCACTGTTCAGCGGCTGCCATGCCACCGCTCCCCAAGCCCGTCCCATCCCGTCGCGCGCCCTTTGACCCCTGGAATTCATCTTCGACGGGTCACCAGCGCGCTGAAACCAGACCTGACACCAGCTGGCGCGACACGCGGAGGAGGAAACTCGACGTGCAGTTTGGGGGCAGGCGTTCCTCAACTCAGGAGGCTCAGGAGGGAGATGACGCCCGGGGGGGCACAAGTTTGCCGCCGCGCCGGAGCGTCGTCGATATGCTACGAAGACCTGGCTTGATGAAGGTGGACGGCAAGGACAGCAGAAATAGTGGCAAACACGGCGATGCCGAGTCACGGGAGTTGGTCCAGCAGGACTCCGCCGACCCAGAAACGATGGGCCTCCGGCTTGGAGACGGCATCGTGCCTGAAGCTGGTAGTGGTGCTGAAGCTAAAGCTGAAGCCAAGGTTGATACTAAAGAAGAGGACGTAAACGCTGCGTCTTCCCTCACCGTGTCCTCGTCATCACCGTCTCTGAAAAGGGGCATCTTTTCCGGCACATCTATCTACGTCAATGGAAGCACCTTCCCCCATATCTCAGATCATAAGCTGAAGCATCTTATTACCCAGCACGGGGGTTCCATGGCTCTGCACCTGGGGAGGCGGACGGTCACGCACGTGGTGTTGGGGACCTCGGGGAGAGGATGCCTCGCGGGGGGAAAGATGGACAAGGAGGTGAGGAGAATGAGGGGCTGTGGTGTTTACTTCGTGGGGGTTGAATGGTGAGTTCTTTTTCTTTTCTGCTTTGCCTCCCTTTCTGTCCGTGTTTGTTTCTTTCACCGCGTGGTACTCGTGACGTGATGGGGATGAAAGGTGGTAGTGATTGAGGGTCCGAGGCGCCAGAATCCAGATATGAAGGGTAATGTGCTGGTACCTTCTCGGACGAAGATGGCAGTTTCGTGTACAAGTTCTTTGGCAAGCGTTAGCGAACAGCTGCTCGCTTTTCTATGTAGTATGCGGAATACCTACAGCCCTGGTGCCTGGGTTTCCTACTCCGGTATCTCCGTGATTGGATTTACATATCATGAGGGGAGATATAAAAAGAAGAAGATCAAGATGAAGGGAGATTGCCCGTTCGATTCGATAACCGAAGCCGATTCGCCCCTGCTTCGCGCTTCGATTGCAGCATTGCTGATTTTCAGCCCCTCATCGTATATGCACCATCTTGAACATGCAGCAAGCTAACGCGTGCTCTGGCCAGGGTCCTCGAGAGTCTCAAGTCCGGCAAGCGACTGCCAGAGGCGCGCTTCTCCAATGCTCGCTTGGCGAGGAGCGGACAGGCGAGTGTGTACGATCAGTTTAGTAGGCCGTGAGGTAGGGGGTGCGTCCGGTGGTGGGTATGTAGTCATCATGTGGAAGGTATCAAGGGGAAGACATCAGGTTCTGGGAAGAACGATGCCAATAGGAACGGTGGGTTTCGTCTCGGACGATTTTGGTCCTTTTTCTTTTGGGCATCTTCTTCGGCGTTCTACAAGTAAAAAATTACGAAGTCTTCTTTGGGCTATGGGACCTGGCCGCCTAGGGAGACACCTTCCTAGCTGCACGGATTTTAAATTGGGTTCTCTTAGGTCTGACGTGTGGTTTATCACGGGATGGGCAGACTAATGGCATGTTCAGCTGGCACCCGGCAATGAGGTATTTCTGGTTTCGGTTCAGGTTGTGGCTCTTACGGAGTAACTTGCGATTTGGAGTTGGACTCTGGAGTCGGAGTGTAATTAGCTGTTGCCAGTTGGAGTCTGGAGAACTTCAACTGGCACGTGTTGGCTACAGGGCCATATGTGTACTACTAGTGTAATAATAGCGAGATGAATCATGAAAGAAGAAACAACAGCTTTCTATCAGTGAGTGTTAGGTCCCTGCGTAAAGTTGGCGCAAGATTAGCCATGGAAGCAGTCTTCTCACCAGGCAGATACATGCATCACACGCATCCCATCCGCACACACCTGTCACCCACACTCTCGAGATTCGCCCACATCGCAATTACATCCGCGCTAACTATCACATTCAAAGTCACACATCAGAAAGAAGAACCAAATCAAGCTCTCCATAGGCGACACAGGGCGAAAAGAGACAACCGCGCTAGAAAGGAAGATAATCCCCTCATAGACAATATGCCTCTATCTAGTATCTGGATTCTAGCCCCCTTTTTCTCAATCTCACGTCGGAGACCTCACCGCCAAACGTCACAGGCCGCACGAAAACGTGGAACAGATCGTCATTCTCCGTTTGTTGCTGCTCCATTTGACGGGCCCTTTTGTGTGCATCGAGCTGCAGGATGGTGGAAACGGGCAAAAGACGGTGAGGGATAAATGGGGGGACTCGGGGGAGGAAGGTTACACGGGTTGGTTGGCCGGAGGGGGTGTCCTTATGTGCGTGTGTGTATTTATGTATGTATGTATGTACGTCTATGCGTGTGAATGGCTCTCCGAGTCCGCATGTACTATGTGTATGTGTGTCGGTTTGTATGAATACATGTGTGTTCGTACGTCTGTGTGTTAGTTTATATGTACATGTGTGCGTATGTCTGCTTGTATCTACCGGCGTTATGTGCAAGTAAGTGTGTGTACATGTATACAAGTACACACGTATCAGATCGGGTAACAAGTTCCAACTTCCAAGACCAGCAAAACACATTCATTCCGAGAATCGTGATTCGTGAAGAGCACGCTCAGCGCTACTATGATCGTGGTGGCAGTGCATTTCGAAGCTGAACATTGCTCCAGATACAAGACTCAAGACTCAAGAGAGGCTATCGCTGCCGCCGGCCCGAGTCGTTCACTTGCAAGTTGCATCTTCATCTCATGACCTGACGGCACAATCCTGACCGGAGGTAGGTTACATCGATCTAAGGAAGGCAAAGTTGAAAGCACCCCTTTGACTTTCGCTACATCTTGGCCCGTGGCGCGTCCAGAGCCGCTGAGTGCTTTCCACCGCTCTTTTCAAAATACTCCCTTACCCTTTCCCTAGCCACATCCACAGCCGATGCGTCCTCAATCGTGCTCGGCACCGCGATCTGCGCATCGAACCGCCCATATACCGCGTTCTCCACCAGATCGCGCAGAACACGCCGCAGAGACTTGCCGGAACGGGTCTTGGGGATCATGCCTTTTCCCTGGATGATGCCTCCGAGGGTGGCTATGGCGCCCACTTGTGTTCGCACGAGAGCCTGAATCTCGGCGGCCAGCTTGGCATCGGGTACGGCCGATGGCGGGTGCTCCGCGGTGGAGAGGGTGATGAAGGCAAAAGGGAGTTGGCCCTTGATGGCATCTGGGATGCCGACGACGCCTGCCTCGGCGACGAGTGGATGCGACGTGATGGCTTGTTCGATTCCGCCTGCGTCATTGTTAGCATGCGTTTTGGTTCCATGTTATATGTTTGAACTTTGCGATTTTGAATCCTTGAGTGATCCCAGCCTCCAAGGGGCCAGGACTAGAGGCGCCTCTGATGCGAACACGGTTTACTTCCAAGATCCCCCAACGGAACGGCTGACTATGTTGAGAGAGCGAAATAGAGCAGACATTGGGCCAAGAACGGGCAAAGACTGACCACTTGATAGTCGGTGAGCGCTGACGTTGAGCACATCATCGTTTCTGCTCATGACGTAAACGTAACCCTCTTCATCAATGTATCCCGCATCGCCTGTATCCAGCCACTTGCCGTCAAACCGTCTCAGATAACTCTTGTAGAACCTCTCCTCGTCTCCCCACAGAGTCCGGAACGCGGTCGGAGCCAAAGGCGTGCCCAGCACAAGATTCCCCATGCTTCCCTTCTTTACCTGGCGCCCTGAGTCGTCCACAACGCGCACATCGAACCCGGGCATAGCTTTCCCAGCACTCCCCGGCCTCATTTCCGCCGGCGGGTGATCTCTGACGCGGGAGGCTCGGTCCTTTCCGCTGTGAGGCGCCAGGGCGCGTCCCGTCATGGGGGAACCAGATTCGCTGGACCACCAGTTATCAACGACGTGAGCGTTTGGCGCGGCATACTTGGACAAGAGATCCTGATACATGGATATCAGGGAAGGTTCGCAGCGCTCCCCCGCGAGGAACAACCCCCGCAGTGAACGAAGCCCGCCTCCATGACCGATAGCAGAGAGGCACTTGTTGTCCGGATCGTCTCGTTTGATGGCGCGCAGGGCTGTGGGGGCTGTAAACAAGACGTTTACCTTGTATTCTTCAACCACGCGCCAAAAGGCCGACGCATCGGGCGTGCCCACGGGCTTGCCTTCGTACAGAACCGTGGAAGCACCAGCCAGTAGTGGAGCATACACAATGTACGAATGGCCTACGACCCAGCCAATATCTGAGGCTGTGAAGACGACATCTCCTGGTCCGTGGACGTTGAAGAGATAGCTCATGGAGAGATGTAGCCCGACAGCATGGCCGGCCGCGTCTCGTACTACGCCTTTGGGCGCGCCAGTCGTGCCAGATGTGTGAATAATGTAGACGGCATCTGTGCTCGCTACCGGTACGCAGTCGGCTTTGATATTCCGAGCGCGGGCGCTGCTGACGATGCTTTGCCATGAAACCTGGCCACTGCTGGGGTCGGGATTCCAGCGAACTTGAGGCCGCTGCCATATCAACGTCCGTGAAGGCTTGTGCGTCGAGATCTGGATGCCTTCCTCCACGAGCGGCTGATAGGGTATCGGAGGCTTGTTTCCGTCGATGCCGCACGATGCGGTGAGGATGGCGACGGGCTTACAGGATTCGATGCGGTGGGCGAGGGCATTGGGGCCGAAGCCGCCAAAGACGACGGCATGAATGGCACCAAGCCGGTTGACTGCGTACATGGCTACCAGGGCGGCGGGTATCATGGGCACTATAGCACGGTCAGCTTCGATATGGATGGCCAGCACGGACGTAGCATGAGGGCGTAGTATCTGCGGACTAGGTAGCAAGCCGGACGTAGTACAATCGTGCGTAGTGTATGTATGATATAATGATCGGACGTTTTACGAACAAATCGTCCACAGTTGGTGAGGAAAATCGGTCGACTCATCACTACTTTCGGTATAGCAACGAGATTACTTACTGTATATCATGACAACATCTCCCTTTTTCACGCCCTCCTCCCGTAATGCACCCGCAAGCACCTCCACCTCGCCCAGCAGATCACGATACGTCCACGTCTCCTTGGTCCCCGTCACGGGGCTGTCAAAGTAGATTGCAACATGATGTCCCCTGCCAGCCTCTACATGCCGATCAATGCAGTTATAGCAGGTAGATATCTCGCCGCCCGAAAACCATTCCCAGCTCTCGTGGCGACGATCACCATCCCGGAGCGTGCGCTGGGTCCGACGCAGAGTGGCCGTGGGCTTTCGGTGCCAATGGAGGTGCTCGGCTTGATGAGCCCAGAACTCGTCCGGCCGTTCCAGGCTATACCGGAGCACGTCGTCCTGCAAATGGGAGCCTGCCTCTCGGGAGGCCATGGCTGTGAACAGCTTGGTCGGGAAGTAGGGGCCGGTCCGGGAGCCGTTCGGGATAAGCGAAAGTGAGCGGGGCTGCGTGCGGATTCGTGCAACAAGACAAAGATGACGAGAGGTATGCCAGGTACGGGGAGAAAGAAAAGGAGGAAATATCAGACACGGTGCCATGATTTATTTGGCCCTCGTTTTCGCGGGCCGAAAGAGTGATATATTGTTCATAATAAACACTCAATGGCGTACATACCGTATTAACTCAGTAAATTCGTCCAAGCCCGTGGGTCTGATAACCCTTGCTCGACAAGATTTTAGCGATGCCATTGGCTTCTCCACACTCATTCCAATTTAAAGATGCGGGCAGCGGGTTGAGCCCGCCCCCCTATGTGTAGGAGCCAATGGTATCGCTGAAAATCTGTTCGAGCAAGGGTCATCAGACCCACGGGCTCGGACGAATTTACTGAGTTAATACGGTACCCTACTCAAGGACAATCAATCCGTTCACGGTTCGAGAGCGCGGAGAGCCGGTGGATCCCTTCGTTGCCCGAAATACCGAGGCTTGCCGGTTCCCTTCATCCTTGTTTCCGCGCCGTGCCGCCGTGCCGCCGCGTTGCCGATGCGCCGCCCCGCTCTTGCCGCTCCTCGCCGTTTGCTCATCCTTTTCTCCCAGCATAGTCCAGTACAGAATTGAGTCTTGTTCCTGCCGTCCGTGACTTTGAAGGTTCTTGTACTACCGGATAGTCGAGCTCGAGAGATGCTCACGTCTCGTGAGTCGTACGTGATGACAAGAATGCGGGCGGTTCTTTACTCCGCTCTGTGCCGCGTCTGGCCGCTCTGTTGCGATCGGGTCCTGAGTCTGGTTCTGTCTTATATCGGCATGTTTTCGGTTCTTCTTGAGCTGAAGTTTTTCTTTACTGTACCTATGAATCCTGTTCCCACAGCATAAAGGTAGAGCTGCTCGGTGCTCATGCCCGGCATGGACAACATAAGTGCCAAATGCGATACCTGGCCAGTGGCGAGTGCATCCCACTAACCTCGTCTCTTGCATTTCAAAATCCTGAAAAATATTCCGATCTAGTCTGAGCTGTTTCTGACAATATTCTTGGACGAGATGATGGAAACTAAGTCATGGTACAATGTAGCCTTGTCGAATCGATTATCGGTCCCATCTACAGCGGTGCTGTAATCTTCGTGTGCCTCAACTCCAACGGTGTCGCTATGAGAATGTACAACAAAAGATCATACGAATGAGTGCGTGTCTGTATTTTTCGAAACTCTTCAATTGTGCATAGTAAGGGGACTTCAGTAATGGATCGAGGCCGCGAATGACATGGCCAATTGGCAGTCTTTATCAACCTTGCCATAATGTCATGTTGTAAGTTGCTCCGGTACCGCTCCGCATTTTTCGTTTTAAGTCCGGGTCGATACATGGAGAAGTTCGGCTTCGATTGGAGACACGGCACTTCAAGTTGCGTTGTTGTCACGTCTGATTGCTATACTTCTATCCGAGGTTACAAGTCGCATTTCTACTTCTCAAGGATTCTCAAAAGTCGAAGCTTTAGTTCGCAATCTCACCCCTCAATCTTGACAACATTTTCCTCTTTAGAATGCCCAACAAACAGGAGTAACTGCAACTTCTCACGAATCTCCGTCTCGACTCTCATCATCGGGCCTCAAAAGTAAATGCAGTATGTACTATAGATTCGTCAATATAAATAGAGAAAGATATTGCATCAAATGCAAAAGAAACACAAGTTCTTTAGCATCTGGTTACAGCTACATGCGGTTGATTCTTCTTCGTTGTCCCACCTTCCATCTCCTCCGCGGACCGCCCTTCACTTCCTCGGGACCTCTTCGTGGAATTTCCATCTGAGGACCTCAGCGTGAAGAGAACCTTGGGACTAACAAACCCGTCCGCTAAGGGAGCATCAAGGTCAAACCAAGCATTACAAATACACCCTAGTAGAACAAGTCGAGATCATACTCGTCATCCACGAACCAGTCATATTGGCTCGCCACGTCCGGAGGCGGATACGGGGGATAGTGATACTCCAACACGGGCGAATGCATTCCCCCCGGCGGCAATCCACCCGCCGAAACGTAGCCGCGTTGCTGCTGCTGCTGCTGCCGCAACCCTCGATCGCCACGATGTACGTCCATGTATGTCAAAGGTGCGCCGCCAGGCCCAACACCAAGCGTAGCCGGCGTAAGCGATGGCGAAGCCGTAGGCGACGGCAACGCCCCATACTTGTCCTTGTAAAACCACTTCCGCAGCTGTTCAACAAGCCGGAAAGACCTGCCGAGCGGCTGACCCCCATCCAGAGCGAGGAGGTCCCTCGCGACAAAAGTGACACGGTCTAGATACTGCTCCAGACGAAGATTGCCAATCAGCCAAATCGTGCTCCCGTTCGTTTTGGAAAGCTTCACGGCTTTGTAGAGCTTGCACAAAAGGATAAGTGCGTAGGTGACTCTGGCGCCGTAGATGTGCGGCGACAGCGTCAGCAGATCAGTGACTGGGAATCCTAGGAAACAATTAAGCAATCCGTGCGCAGCGGCCACGAGCTCGCGCAGCATGAGCAGCTGGGGGGTACTCATTTCTGCGGTGGCAAAGGTGCAGGTTTGGACAGAGCGGCACGTAAAGGGGGCTCGGAACTCGTGGATGTTGTGGTCGACATGCATTGCCGGTTCGTGGGCGTACATTGAGACTGAGAGTTTACCAAACTCGACAAGAGCTAGACGGGACGAGTGAAGAAATTGAAGTAGCAAGTTAGCACAGAAATTTCGCCAATCGAGTCCCTTTTGAACGGGGATGGGAGTACTAATGGAGTGTGAAGAAAAAGGAGATTGTTGTTTCGGCAGTTAGGCATCAGCTCCCACTCACCTTCTTGCATCACGTCCTCGTCGCAGCTGCTCTTCCAGGTTTTGACGCGCTCTTGGAAATCCCGGGCGATTTCCACGGCAATGTCCTCGCAGACAGACGCCCATTCACGTTCATCGCTGAGGGATAGCTGTCTACCCACGTCTTGACACAGCTGCTCTAGTTGGACCATTTCGCAGAAGAACTCGTCAGAGGGGGCAGCCTGTGCGTTCTGAAAACGTCGTATGAACGCGTCCATGTCAGAGAACAAGTCCATCATTGTGGGTTGTCGCAGAATCAGCGAGGTGCTACATTCCAGGTCAGTGTTTTCTTCCAGATGCAACGAATACAGAAGCACGTAGAGACACATTATTGATTAATCGACGATCATAGAGGGGGGGAAACATTACCTCATGGACAAGTGATAACATCCAAGCCAGGCTCGTTGTGCTTCAGCCAGAGCCCATGCTTCCCCGTCTCGATCAACACCTTGCGCATGGCCGACCTTATCCAATCCAAGACCAACCGCCATGGTCACCATCATGTGGATCAGTTGCGTCAGACTGAATTGTTCCTGACTATCCGACGCTCGATACCACAGCGCCGCAAGCTGGAGCGCCTGAACAAGCTCTAGCGACTGCTCCTCCCGCACAATGGCATGCTCGACTAGGGCAGCCCTCGTCTGCAAAAGCAACTCCCTCTGCTGGTTCAAAGGGCAGAACTCATGCGAAGCCACGCTCAGAATAAATAGAAAGAGAATCGGCTTCGTCGCCCGCAGGGACTGGTAGTTTGTGCCAGGCGCGAGGACTACCATGGGGCACTTAGGAAGAAACACCTCCAAGTAGTAATCAAAGACTTTTTGGGCCACATCTTGACTGATGAGCAAGCCGCCCTCAAGACCTATCTGCTGGTTCTCGACGGCCGGTGCAGGCCTTGGTTCTACTCCAATGTCAGCAATCGCGGTGTTCTTTTCATGGAACTTGGGGTATTTGGAGGCGGGGAAACCCAAAACTCACCCTCGGGCAACGTCCTCTCTTCGGTCGTACTCCGTCTTCGACGCCTTCTGCGCCTCAGTCTTGGATCCTGAGGGGGGACCGCTCCCGGTGTGTTTTCAAAGACACAAGGCTTCCCCAGCCGTAAGCACCTGGAGCAACTATCCCCTGGCGCGTTGACCATCTTCTCACACCGAGTCTTGTGCACCTTGCACTCATAGCAAGTCAGGATCTTCACAGGATTACTGCTCCAAGGACGTAACATGGTGTCGAAAACATCAGTCGCATAGGCCGCTCCCCTTTTCCTGCCTCTGCCATCATTCATCGACGACGGGATAGGTGGTGCTTGTGCGATAGGCGGCGGAGGATGCGGCGGTGGTGCTGCCACTGCTACAGACGACGGTGGTGCTACAAACTGCGGCTGCGCTACAAACCGCGGCGGCGGCGGCGGCGGCAGCGCCGGTGCTATAGTCCGAAATCCCTGCAGAGCACGCGCTGCCTCCAACGACGGATCATAATAGAAGGTCGGCGTCATGTAGGTGTCTGAGACGGCGGGCGTTGGCTGCTCCGGTTCCGGAGTGTTGTCGAACTTGAAACTGAGAAAAGACATGCTGCTGCGCTCATCGTGGTGCAAGCTGTTTGACGAGAGATGAATTGTGTGTTTGGTGTGTATATGTATATATATGCACTTTTTTGCCGATTTGTTTTCTTATTTTTCTCACTAGGTATCTTCGTCGTCGTCCTTTCTCTTTTCTTCTTGTTCCCTTTGTGCCACTTTTTTCTTCTCTCCCTTCTCCTGTTTCTTTTCCTCTCTCTTTCGTCGTTCTCGCGTTCCTCTTTGTTGGCTGTTTCCGTCTTCTATTCCTCCTTCATCTGGCCCTATTGATTGATCCGGGGTCCCCTGATTTGTCTTCTTAGACCGACGACGAGCGTGATACGAGAACGGGCCACGATTTGTTGGAATTGGAAGCGGTGTATGCAGAAGTGAAAGGGACCTATTGATGGTCCAAGTTGTACCCGAGGACCCCAAGAACCTTTCTCAAGCTGCATTCGCCAGGGTCGGCTCGGTCACGTGCTGGCTGCAATACATCCTGGAAATAAGACGCACGTGGCGGAAATTCCCTTTAGGAAGGAGTGCATAAAGGGCGGGTTCGCGACTCGTGAGATGCCCGGCTCTATCAGCCGGATTGGCGATTGGCTGGTGTTGGAAAGACGACTCATTTGCTGCTGGCTGACTGAGATGATGGAAGATGGGTTAGCGAAAGTCACAGATGCCAGGGCCCAGACGTAAGCCACACAACATGAATGATAAAGGCGTTCACACCACTGCTCCCGTGTACGCTGCCGTGCCTCTATATCTACTGCAAATCCAGGCGCAGGGTATATGTAACTATTGGCAAACAATAAAACAGCAACCATTATGTACATATAACCCAATGTACTCCGTACTTCGTCGCGGCGCCTCAATGCCGGCGCCCTCCGATCCGCGCCATGGTACTGATCCCCGCACAATCCAGATCCTTCTACTCCGTATGCCGCATTGATATCTTTCAGGCATGTGCTTCGCCCTGTTTCGCGGCTGAGCATGAGCCAGCGAACGAGCTGCTACCTAGATCATTAGGTAGCTACAAGATAGAACAACAATTTGATCGAGATCTCGATTTGGGACTTACTAGCGTTCACTATTTCGTGAGACTGCTCACCAGGCCAACGCTGGACACCAGTGTCGACTGACTTTTATTCTTCCCATGGCGCCTGGTGCCCAATCATTGAATGCTATATTTGAGTTTCAACTACCTACTCTGTATTATCACTTCTTTTCCTGTTCTCCTCTCGTGAAAAATTCATGCAGTATTTTTATCGTCACCGCTACTTGGCGCAAGCCATGTAAGTTGTAAACCCACAGCAACTCCACGTCACCCCTTCGCTCTCCTTCTCACAGTCGCAACAAACTACGGAGTAGATAGCCTCCAGACCTGGTGCACAGCGCGGGAGGCCTTGAGAGACTGGGGCCTACGAGATCCCAATCACGCACTCAACATGGCAAATTTTAAATATGGAAAGGCAAAGGCAAAGGCAAAGAAGAAGCACGTTCAACTCGACAGGCTAGAGAGACACTGGCCTAGAAATGGGACAAACTTGAGTTTGCAAAAGCCGCGGCTGCCGGCGGCGGTGTTTCCTTTGCGCAGCAAGGAAGTTTATCAATGGATCGACAAGGGGCAAGTAGGGAGTAAGTGGCTACAGTGGAAGCGCAAGAACATTACAAAAAAAACTCCACGTCGCGTCGCGAGACAAGACACCTGCTTCTTCCACTTACGCGCAAGACCTTATTCTGTGCTCAATCGCGCATACAGTATGAAAATGGCTTCAATACGTACGAGTGAAGTCCTCGCGCGTGGTACTCCAGAACCAGCCCAATGTGGCGGTTTGTGTGGTGTGCCAAGGGGTTGTAACTCAGGTATGGGGTATGTACATGATGATACATCACAGCTGTGGCGTACCTGCGAAACACATTGTGTGTGAAGCTTCCAGTGAAACGCGTCTGGAACTGGTGGCTCAATGTCACGAGCATCGTCTCTGGAGCATTCGGAGTACATATGTATGTATGTATCGCGCGTTTCGTGGGTGCACCGAGAATAAGTCATTGAGATGATTGATGTCCATTGTCAGCTGCTAATACCTACCTATACAGGTAGTTAATACATTTTTAATACCTACCTATGTAGCCAACGAGACACCATTGGAAGGCGTCTTGACGGTGACATGGGTTGTGAAAGCTTTGGTGTAGGTACCTCCCTCCGTAGGTTTCTCGGTTTTGCCAGAATCCAGCTTTATTTACTTGCCAGAATGGGGCAGCATACCTCATCTCCTGCATGTGATGGGTTAATAACTTCCGAAGTCGAAAAACTGAATGTGGTCCTCCTGGCACAATGCGGTAATTAATGGCTCACCAATCGAATAAACATGCGGTGGTCATCGTGAGAAAATCTTTCTTTTTGGCAACTCAAACATTCACACGATGTCAGAACAAAATTCCGAGCCGGAACGCGTCTTTATATGAATTGTCAAATATAGGTCGTTAAAGATCCCAGTATCCTATTGGTAAAGGCACATTATATACCAAGCGCCGGAAAAAAAAAAAAAGTAATTAAGACCGCACACAAGTCGTTCTGAAGAAGTTATTCTCCTGGGTATTCCCAGACCTGTGGCCCTCGTCCCGGTAAACCCCTGCTTTTAAATAAAAACAGACATTCGCCAGGATTGTGTTTGTATGTTCGTGACCCAATAAAGTTTCTATAGACATCCGAAAGAATTCGCTAGACCATCCGTTTCTCCACATGCTGCCAACCACCAGTGACTCATTCGCTCAAAGCGCGTCTGTCAGACCAAGTTTGATAGCAAGCAAAGGGCTATTCGTTTTGGCTGTCCGCGGCTCAGAAAGACCCGAGTCGCGGATAGGAGACGCGAGTAGCGAAGGCACTCATCCATGTAGGTTGATTTACAGGACGAAAGCAGCGAGACCGACAATACCGGCCAGACCAGCGCCAGAGAGGGCGGCGGCCTTGCCAGCACCGGCAGTAGGGACGGTGGTGGGCTGGCCCTTGGTGGGGGTCATGACGAGACCACCGGTAGGGGCGGGGACAGTAGCGGCGGGCTCGGTGGCAGCGGGCTCAGTGGCAGCAGGCTCGGTGGCAGCGGGGTTGCTGGGGGCAGCAGTGCTGAGAGAAGTGTTAGTGATGCTCACAATTGGTGTTTTGATCTGTCTCGGGCCAGAGCAGACTATGACACGGGGGAACACTTACCAGGTGTGGCAGACAACGGCGCTGGTGGAGACAACGGGTCTGGTGATGGTGCAAGGGCAGTTGGTGATGGTCAAGGTGGTGGGCTATTTCTACTCGTCAGTCCAGGTCGCGGCATTTTGTTTCAGACAGTACGGGGTCGGAGAGAGAAGACGAGAGGGAGACAATGGGGTGAGGCGCTAGGGCTAGGTGAGGCACGCAACCACCAGCGCCCACGTTTTGCAGAGCACGCAAATAACCCCCATCGTCTCGTCCTTTCGTACTGAATCGACGAAAGATGTCGTCGCTCGTGAGTGTTCCTTACCTTGGTGACGGTGTAGACCTTGTCGCCGTGGGTGATGTGGGTAGGTCCAGGGCAGTAGGTGACGTACTGGTCGACGACCTCGGTGACGACCTGGGTGCCGTTCTTGGAGGACCAGGCCTGGGCGCCGACGGCGGCAGCGATGAGAGCGGTAGCGTACTTCATTTTTGCGGTTGGAGAGATAACTCGGTTTTGGATGATAAACGAATGTAAGTGACTGGAAGTCGGATTTACAGAGGCTTAGCGAGTGTGAATGTGTGGGTGAGGAGGAAAGGAAGGGCAAGAACAAGAACAGATGAGGAGGAGACTGGATGCGCATCTTTATAAGGAGCATTGGCGGCTGTGGGCCCCTGTAAGATGGATGACTGGGGAGTCAGAGGCTAGCAGCTACCCAGATTACCATCAGGTTCTGGTCTGGTTGTCTGTTCTGCGTCTGCTTCTGGCCGTCTTGGGCTGGCCGAAGACACACACAGGGGGTGTGGAAACTTGAAAGACGAGGGAGCGGCCAGGGTTCAGCACCGACCCAAGAGTCAAGAGTCAAGACTAACAACAATAGGTTCTGTGTTGCAACTTGCGCCCTTCAGAGCCATCAGCCAATGCCTGCCCTGCATGATTGAGGCGAGATGATGGTGGTGCTGAGGGTTGCTGGTGCGTGCGAGCAGTGATTCAGGCACAGCGACGTTGAGGACGTGGATGCGGCACTGCGGGTGGAGGAGCACCAAGTGGGCGCATGTGGAGGCGCGTGATGGCTCGACAGGGAAAAAGGGGTTCGGGCCAATCACAGACAAGCAGCACAATGTCAGAAACTCGCGGACCGTTTCTCGTTTTTGCTGTGGGCGGCGCCTCAAGTGTGGTGGCGATGGGTGGACAAATGGCTGTCTGCCTGGTGAATTGCACCAGACCAAGTGGGTGTGAGCGGGGCATTAACGCAGGGGAATGAGGCAGGGCAACCCAGGCAGGGGGTCGTGCGGCCGGGGGTTGGATTGGATGCTGCGAAGAGTCAGCCTGATTGAGATGGCCAGGACATGCAAGGTACCCGTCCCTACACCATGGACTAGGTAGCTACACGTGTACTCAGCCTGTCTCCCTGGGCTCCACTGGTTGGAAATGCCATCACAGCCAGTGATTGGCGGGGAATCCAATAAAGCCCGCCCGGCGTCGCGAAGCCATTTCGCAGCGCCCGAACCGCAGGCTTCGTGCCTGGACTAGCAGAGGGGCGATTTGGTCTCCTCGGCTAGAGCGGGCCAAGTTAGGGCTTCGCCTGAGCAGTGCGGCCGCCGGCCAATGCTCCCAAAACGAGCAGATACTCGAAGGACTTCTTTTCGCGCAGCGGGCCACCCGAGCTCACCGCAGCCCACCGTACCGCTCCAAATCTACCATTGGCATTGCAGACTGTTCCAACTTCCAAGCAATGGCTACGGATCGGAGCAGCATGGGAATGGGACGCCTGCCACGAGATGAGCACGCACCGGGGGCGCGGGTCCCGATCCCCTTGCCCAGCTCGGGGCCTTGGCTTGTCGATATGTACATACAGACAGAATCAAGATTGACACCAACAACGAAAAAACGAGATGATTCGAAAGAAACAAGATCAACAGATCGTACCGCATCCGGTCCCGCGCTGACTGCCACCTGTTTCCGCCGATTCCGTGTCTCCTTCGTACCGAGAAATTGGCAACTCGCGACCACCGCCCGCCCCTTTTCGGTTCTACAGAGAATACGTATTACACGCGAGGACAGAATCGAAACGCAGCGAGCTTTTCGGACTGAAGCCGCCATACCTACTTGACTACGGAGTATGTACACACTCTACGGAGTAGGTATGTATGTACCTAGGTATGTAAAATATACAACGATACATACATATGTACACATGGTCATATTACACATGGTTATTTTTGTCCGTTCGGTGTGAGGGAAAAAAGGGGAAAATGCCATGCCGAGTCACGCGGCTTGTCACACACCGGGGTGGGATGTAGGCTGTAGCCGAAGTGCATCTCTAATTTCATGAAATCAAGGCACAAAGAAAACGAAATACGGCTCCCCATCCCCCCCAAGGCCCAAAGCGGATGAAATAAAAAGACAAAAGCGCCACGCCCGCAAGGTATAAAATAGACACTTTACAACAGTTAGATGGATCGAGAAACGGCGTGTTTATTTTTCCTACGGAGTAGTTTGATAAGTACATAGGCTCGTAGGCGTCTTGCGTGCTATCTCTATTCATTTACGGAGTATAGTAGTGCAGCCATTATTCGTTGCGCGAGAGAGACTGCAATTTCATTGTCCTCGTCTTCAATCTGCCTCCTCTCGCGCCAAGGTCCAATTTTGGGGACCGCTAATGCAGGAACCGGTGCTGCCAAAGCGTTGCGGCGTGGCGAGCGCCCAGGAACGAGGAGGGGGGGTGCCACCGTGCCATTGTCAGCCAATGTCACTCACGTCCGTCTGGTGGGTTGGACAGAGTGCGTGGCGCTGAAGGGCAGTGCTGATTCTCCTGAATGTGCCATTATATTCCGTAGAAGCTGATGGACATGGCGCTGAGGAGTATCAGAGGTCGTGTCATGAGAGTATCATACTCGGGTGATCATGTCCATCGTGGCAGAAATCTGACATGATCTGATTGTCTGGTCTGCGTTCTCCTGTGCATCATCAAATAGCCCAAACTGCAGCATGTCGTCCGCCGTGCTGTGGCAGTGCCTCCGATAAGACAACTTCACGAGAAGTCCAGCTCAATTCAACATCACATGCATCATATCATCATATGTAGTATGTAGGTATGTACATATATAATACTTAGGTACTCCGTCGTCCACTTGTGACTTCCCCCCTTCCCGCCTCCCCTTCCCCGTTCCTCGTTTTGTTCCTGGGACCTGCGCACCAAACAAAGTGGCGTTCACGATGCGACCCACGGACAGCCCAATCGCCGATGAAACCCCCCCCCCATAAATTGAAAAAGGCCTTTTGGTTGTTGGTGGCGGTTTGCCGAGCGACCGAGACAAAGATAATCTTGCAATTTCCCCCTATTTTATTGCCACTGATTACACCCTTTGGGCCAATCAACGGGTCCTGCGAGACACACTGAGTGCGGGGTTTGTTGATGTTGATGTTGATATTGATGAATGCAGCTGTTGTTATGTAACTTGTTGTTGATAATTTGATGCTATGATCTATCTTATTATTTACATACTCCGTATGTAGGTATGTACGTAATCACCGAGCAGATTGTGTCCTAATTTGTAATCGATGCGACGAGGTCATCACAAATAAGACGCCACCGGTGGTTCAACTACGAATCGTAGAGCGGTGCCTGGTTTGAGGGATTGTTGTGTCACCCTGCCATTGTTGCCGAGAAGTGGCATTGCGTGCCTGATAATATTGTCTGACGATGATCATTGCTCTTGTTGCAGTGCCAATTGGAAACGCCTACGGTGCTGCGACGTTGGTTCTCTACAGCATTAAACTGACTGATCATCATGACACGCGCTCAGCGTTTCAGTGCTCCAAGTTTTCAATCGTCCAGGCAAATACCAGCACAACTCTATTCCGTACAGCGATGGAGGAACTATGCAAGTGCCTTCGTACATAGATCTTGGTTTTTCGGATTTCCCATGACTCCCCCGCCGCCATCCGCCGCAAGCGCCGGGCCGGCAAACCAGACTTTCTTCGTAGCGGTCTTTTTCGCCGCAAGCAAAATCCATCATCGCCCAAGACGAACGTCAACGGGCAAGCTTCGCCCCTTTCGCTCACGAGTCACAGTCACGACTCACGACTGCACAGACAATCGCCGCAAGGGGGGGGGCTTGCCATCAGAGTCTTGTTTCTCGTGCTCGTGGGGCACTTTTTCCCTCCCTTTTCTGGGCGTTTCCGGGCGTCCATGTGCGCTTACGATTGGATGCTGCAACTTCTTCCCGAACATTGAACAAGGTGAACCATATCCGTGCTTATGAACCAAAAAAAACTGGGGGTGAACCATGGGGGGCGCAGAATTTAGAAAGATGGGGGCAGGCAAATTGTGTTCATCTCGTCGTTGATGATGAAGAATTTTGTCTTTGACGTTTGCAGTGCTGCATGCGAGGTCCTGCCGGGCAAGAAATGGCCGAAACCTTATTATGTACCTACTCCGTATGTACAGGCAAATTGGTATGTACCTAGGTAAAACAGTGAGCACTCGTCGACGCACTGACTCTATAGTCTGTAGCGATACTCCGTAGTACCTATCTACGTATGCACGGAGGACATCATCATGGAGTTATAAGTTGTGTATAACATATTTGCCGCTCTACATTAGGTACTTCCGTAGTATGTACACACAGTCTACAGATCATGCATGTTGCAGCAACGTGCCGCTCCATCTTGCTCAGCAATAACCCATGAAGCCTGCAATACGTACGTGGGATGCACATGCTTGCGGCCTTTCGTCTGTGTGACAGGCTCTTCTAAAAGCCCCCCTTGCTCGTTGCGCTCGTGTCAAACAATAGCGTACATACCTAGGTAGGTACTCCGTAGTGAGATTGTGGAAATGGCGATGCTGCCGAGGTAAGCCCCTATTTTAAAGAGAATTGCGACCTTTATTTTTAAACCATCAGGATTCTCAACTAATCAGTCGTATTCTCGATTGCTGTTTTTTATAACACGGCGACTGGGGATTAAAGACGCTAGTATCTGCTTTCTGCCACGTTTGTTGGATTAGTGCGAATTGCCACCGAAATCCGCCGTTTGCCAGATCCATTCGCCGCTGCACTGACTGCGGTTGTCGGTGTTGGCTCAAGATGTCCAATTTACGTGTATCTCGTCCTATGGACATGCAAAGCCTCAAGTTTCAACAACACCGTGTGAATCTTCTTCATCACTTCACCAACCTGTGAAGAGTGCTCACATTGGCAACCATCGTTACCATTATCCCTCGAAGACAACCGATTTCGATGCACATCTTTTCTTCGCGTACAACATTCCTCCTGAGCGGGCCGTTGCGTGCCAAGACAAGACGCCACTCTATGGGTTCGGACCCGAAGCGTGCCTCGGCTTGTGGCGTGAGGCAGAGGAGAGCATTACTAATGTCGTCATGGACGAAAGGCGAGAACCACCACGCCGTCGGCGTTGTCAAGACTGGGCTCACATGCGGATGAGTCGTCGTGTTGAGCTACCGCAAATTCGCTGGAAACAAAGGCATTCAATTGTTCTTCTTGTGCTACAATTTGCACACTTGCGTTGGGAATCCCCAAATCTGATATCACAATGGCCACCATGAAAGCTGTCGGTATGTCACTTCTCTGCTCATAGACTATAGTCCACCAAGGTGCCCTCAATAGTATCAGTGCCATAGCATCAGTACCATACTACATCATACAAACCTGATCGCCATCAGAAGCTAACATCACCACCCCAGACATCAAAGGCTCCAAAGGCGAACGCGACGCCCTCTACATCAACCCCAACACCCCCCTCCCGACCCCCTCCGAAGGCCAAGTCCTCGTCAAGATCAAAGCCTTCGGCATCAACCGCATGGACATCATCCAGCGCCGCGGCCTATACCCCGTCCCCCCGCAAGCTCCTTCCACACTCGGCGTAGAATTCAGCGGCACCATCCACTCCCTCGGCCCAGGCCAACACGACGGCTTCCAACTCGGCGACGAGGTCTTCGGTCTCGCCTACGGGGGCGCCTACGCAGAATACATCGCCATCAGCTCCAAGATGCTCCTGCACAAACCTCCGCACATGACCTTCACGCAGGCGGCCGCCATACCGGAAGCCTGGATCACCGCCACGCAGGCCCTGCACATGGTTCTCGACTTCGCGGCTGGGAAATCCATTCTCTGGCACGCGGGAGCCTCGGGGGTGGGCATCGCGGGGATACAGCTCTCCCGTGCGGCGGGTGCTGGCGCCATCTACGCGACTGCGGGTACGGACGAGAAATGCAGCTTCTTGACCTCGGAGTTGGGTGCCACTGCGGCTTTTAACTACAAGACCCAGGATTGGGTCCAGGGCATCAAGGACGCGACGCAGGGTCGGGGCGTGGACTTCATTGTGGATTTTGTTGGCGCGGACTACTGGCATAAGAATCTTGATGTGGCGGCGAGAGATGCCCGTATTGTTCTATTGGGGACCTTGAGCGGTACGAAGGTCCCAGAGGTGGACGTGTCGCAAATCTTATTCAAGAGGCTTCGTATTGAAGGGAGTGCGCTGCGGAGCAGGGACGAGGAGTATCAGAGGAAGCTGAGGGATCGGCTGGAGACGTATGCGCCGCAGTTTGAGGCGGGCGAGCTGAAGATTATTGTGGACAAGGTGATGCCGTGGGAGGATATTCAGGAGGCGCATCGGTATATGGAAGAGGCGAGGAATACGGGCAAGATTGTATGCACGATTTCGTAGGGAGAGGGTTAGACCGTCATTGGCCGTGGCCCGTATTGCTCGACAGGCTAGTAAAAAAAAAGAGCAAGAGAGAGCTAAGTAAAACAAGACTGAGGCTACGTAAGATATGCAATCAGTGAACAAAGCAGACGAGACACTTGTAGTATCCGTTTTGCCTGCATTTCATCATCCATCGCTGCGCACCTCAGTGCTCTTTGATCCATTTCAGCATCTGCTCGTACGCCACGGCCTGTGCATCGGATATGGATGCGTCGGCGTAGGATCCAACAACAGCGAAGCCTATTTTGGTTTTCTTGTCAGCAATCGCAATTCTCAACTTGAATCTCATCTTTCATAAACAAAACGATCATGTTTCATAACAACGTGGGAGCTTACCGTGTGGAACTCCCGGGTATACCTGCACCTCATGCTCCAAATCCTCCATCATATCCTCACCCGCCACCCGCACCGCCTCTGGGAACAACGGATCATCCTCCACGCATACCAAAGTCAACGGAGCTTTCAGGTTTTTAAAGTCATCCGGAGTGACTGACGCCGCGTGCGCCAGTGCGCCAGCCCTGATATACGGTCCCCTCTTCTCCCCATCGCTATCGCTCTCCTGCGCCAACAGCAATACAAAGCGGGCTCCCACGCAGTACCCTACACAGTAGATGCCGTCGCCGGCCTTGATAACCTCCGCAAACTGCTCCTGCGCCGCCTCAAGAACCTTATGAAGAATGGGCATCACCTTGTCGGGCGTGACACGGGCGAGCCACATGTCGATCATGAAGGACTTGGTGACTTCGGCAGCCTTGAGCTTGACCTGCTCGAGTATAGAGGTAGAACCTTCGGCAATGGCCGTGGAGGCAAACGAGGTGTCGCCCGAGAGGAAATCGGGCATGAGTACCAGGAAGCCTTCCGAGGCGAACTTGTCGGCTTGGATCTGGTTGTTGAGGGACTGGATGCCGGTGCCGCCGGTGAGGAGGAGGAGAAGTTTGGAGGGCGCGTGGGGGTAGTCGGCTGGCTTGGAGATGTAGACCTATAATTTGCCGATGAAGATACATCTGTCAGCGAGTCGGATCGACATACGGGGGCAAGGGATCTTGGTGTTGATGTGGTTGACTGCTTACATCGACTTCATTGAGCTTGATGACTTCGCCGGTGGATGACTGGCCGCTGGCTGGATTACGAATGCACTTGTGAGCTTGAGAAACAAGGCCTCACGTCTTTCGTCAAGGCAAAGGCCGCTGCGCCTACTCACGAGTTGGGCGATCGGTCACGCAGTGCTCGCCCATCGTGGGGCCGGTCTGGGCGGGAGTGTCGCCTGGGATGACGGGATCTTTTTGCTGCGGAGTGAGATGCTCCTGCGCGTCGCTCTCTGGAGCCTTTGTGGCATTTTCTGCGTCGGCCATTATGGGAGTCGGGGCTGTTTTATGTGGCAAGATTGTCGACTGTAGATGGTTGCGAGTCGCGACTTGTTGACAAATGGTCGGTTGGACGGTTGGACATTTGGACAATGCGAAGCTAAAGTGGAGGGGCGTAACGTCATCAAGCGTCTTCGTTGTATGAGGTACCTAACTTGTGGCGCCTGCACAGTAATAAAATGGACTGTTCTCTGCGCCCAGTCACAGTACCAGTGCGGGGCCATTTCCACTAAACGCGCGGGACGCGTCGCGAGTTCCCATCCGCATCTCACACCCACTCATCACCATCATCCTGCCTTGCGTTTGTCCAAGCCTGAAGAAAATCTGCAACGCAAACCTGTCCTCAAAAAGATTCTCACGGCAGCCATCATGAATGCCGCATCTTCCCTATCAAAGGGGTCACTTGAGTACGTTCTTCTCTCTCTTGCCCGCACGCTCCCGCCATTGACAGTCAGCCTGCAGTGTAATTTTCCATGACCCCGACAAAGCCGCGAAATTGTTTCCGGTCCCCGTCATGCAATGTCTCCAAGTCAAGCCCATGGGAGCCTCAGCTACCGGCGGCGAACGCTTTAGACTGGTCATGAGTGATGGCGACCACTATGTGCAGGCCATGCTCGCCACCCAGGCTAACCACGTCATTCACGATGGCAAATTGGTGCGAGGCAGCTTTGCTCGCGTCAAGCAGTATACGCCGAACAACCTCAAAGGAAAAAAGTAAGTGACGCGCTTTCTTTGTCTAGAGAGTCCAAGGAAGCATGAACAGAGTGGCTGACTCTCCTCCAAAGCATCCTGGTTATTCTCGACATTGAAGTCATCGAAGCCCTCGGCGTGCAAGAAAAAATTGGCAACCCGACGGCTGTTGAATCCAGCGAGGCCAAGCCCGCCGCGATGACCGGCAACGACTTTTACGGCGTCAAGAAGGAAGAGAACAGATCGCAGGCCATGTCTTCGAGGCCGGCCACCGCGCACGACGGAAGCAACATCTACCCCATTGAGGGCTTGTCGCCCTTCCAGCACAAGTGGACCATCAAGGCACGCGTGTCGATGAAGTCCGACATCAAAACATGGCATAAGCCCACGGGAGAGGGCAAGCTTTTCAGCGTCAACCTGCTGGATGAGAGCGGCGAAATCAAGGCGACGGGCTTTAACGATCAGTGCGACGCCTTCTACGATGTCTTGCAGGAAGGTTCCGTGTACTACATCTCCAGCCCGTGCCGCGTGCAGCTGGCCAAGAAGCAATTCAGCAACCTGTCGAATGACTACGAGATTACGTTTGAGCGAGACACGAGAATCGAGAAGGCCGAAGACCAGTCCAATGTCCCGCAGGTGCGCTTCAACTTCTGCACCATCCAAGATCTGCAAAATGTCGAAAAGGACAACACGGTCGATGTCATTGGCGTGCTCAAGGAGGTCGGCGAAGTCACCTCCTTCACGTCCAAGAACTCAGGCAAGCCCTTTGAAAAGCGCGACCTCACCCTCGTCGATGACACGGGCTACTCAGTCCGCATCACCATCTGGGGTAAGACCGCCAACGCCTTCGAGACCAACCCCGAGTCCGTCGTCGCCTTCAAAGGCGCCAAGGTATCCGACTTTAACGGCAAGAGCCTCAGTCTCCTCTCCTCAGGCACCATGAGCGTCGACCCGGACATCCCCGACGCCCACCGCCTCAAGGGCTGGTTCGACTCGGCCGGCCGCAACGACAGCTTCGCCACCCACCAAAACATGGCCAGCATGAGCTCCGCCACCGGCCGCAAAAACGAGTACAAGACAATCGCCCAGGTCAAGGACGAGAACCTCGGCATGGACGACGCAGCCTACTACAACGTCAAAGCCACAATCGTCTTTGTCAAGCAAGAAAACTTTTGCTACCCAGCCTGCCTCAAGGAAGGCTGCAACAAGAAAGTCATGGACAACGGCGACGGGACCTGGCACTGCGAAAAATGCAGCCTCTCCCACAACAGGCCCGACTACCGCTACATTGTGTCGCTGAATGTCGCAGACCACACTAGCCATCAGTGGCTGAGCTGCTTCAACGAAACCGGCCTCCTCATCTTTGGCGTATCCGCGAATGAGCTCATGGAGATGAAAGAGGCAGACGAGGCCAAGTTTTTGGAAGTTTTTGAGGCGGTGAATTGCAAAAAGTTTACTTTTCGGTGCAGGGCTAAGATGGATAATTTTGGGGATGTGCAGAGGTATGTTACGAGGCACACGCAACTTCCCCGAGGTTCTCTACACATATTCGCACAGAGAGGATCATAACGCTGACATGTGAAAAAAAAAAATTAGGGTTCGGTATCAAGTCCTCAGTGTCGTGCCTCTGAATTTCAAGTCCGAGGGCGACAAGTTGGCCGAGATGATTAAGCAGTATGATATGAATTCGTAGGCGTGCGAGGGAGGCAGGGCAGGGCAGGGCAGGGCAGGGCAGGGCAGGGCAGGGCGTATGTGCTTTTACGACAAGACGTCTCATTTACATCAAACACGTCTGCGCGAAGGGGCATTATGTCTACGTCAAGGACGTTGTGGTGACATTGAGGGGGGAACGTTGAGGGCGCGCTGCACTGGCTGGAGTGGATGACGAGGTACGACCATGTAAATCTATTTGTTTCATTTTATCTTTCACCATGGAGGACGAGGAGGATGTCGCTGGTTGCACGTGCACGTGGGGGAGAAGGAGGCTCATCAGCAAATGAGTATTGTTCTGCTTGTTGCTAAGAACGGATTTGGACTGTGACGAAATGACTCCCTGTTTCTGATTCTATAATTCCATGGCTTCTTTCTACCCGTATGAGCTTGTGTTTACTGTTGGTGACTTGACATAAATCTCCTTAGTGTTGAATTATGTTGTGAGGACATCTGGAAAACAAGAATGAATACACGGCATCTTGACCTTATGTATGCTGCTATGTATATTTGCAGACGTAGTCCATGGTGAATTGGCGCTATGGAGAGTGTATCCGCGGAAAGCTTGTCCTGCATGTCCATGCTTCATGATCGCCTATCTTCGCTTCTCATATCTTAGGTACCTACCCCCGGCGTAAATGTCGTCTCTATCATCCCCGTTTCAATAATTGGCCGACTCCTCATACATAGGTACTTTTCTCCCATATAAAACCCCCCAAAGCCGAAATCAAAAAGTAACAAGTAACAAGGAAAAGTAACCCGATTATTCAATCGACAGCTTCTCATGCTTCCAAGGCTTCTTCCCCTCCCCATCCCCATACTCCGCCGTCGCCTGATAATCCCCCCGCACCTTATACTTGTAAATAGTAAGGCCCTCTAGCCCAACCGGCCCCCTTGCATGGATCTTATTCGTGCTGATGCCAACCTCAGTGCCAAACCCGTAGCGCATCCCGTCAGCAACACGCGTAGACGAGTTCCAGTACACGCCCGCAGAATCGATCTGGTTCATAAACTTCTCCGCATCCGCCTCATCAGCCGTGAGAATCGCGTCAGTGTGGTGCGAGCCGTGGGTGTTGATGTGCGCAATGGCCTGGTCGAGCGTCGACACGGTCTTGACAGCCAGGACAAGGGACAGGAACTCGGTGTGGAAGTCCTCCTCGGTGGCGTCTTGGATGCTGGACGCGGCAGGCGTGGCAAGCAGGGCGGCCTTGCTGGCGGGATCGCAGCGGAGGACCACGCCCTTGGCGGTGAGGGCGGCTGCGACGCCGGGAAATGAGGTGTTCAGGGCAGATTCCTGGACGAGAAGCGTCTCGACGCTGTTACATGCGGCGGGATAGCTCGTCTTGGCGTCGACGATGGCGGTCACGGCCTTGTGCGGGTCGGCTGTCTCGGTCAGGTATATCGCGCAGAGACCGTCGGCGTGGCCCAGCACGGGGATCTTGGTGGATTCCTTGATGTAGCGGACGAGCTCGTTGGAGCCGCGCGGGATGACGAGGTCAATGGAGCGGTCCTGGGCTAGGAGCTGGGCGATGGCATCACGCGTCGTGACGAGCTGGATGGCTCCGTTGGGGACGTCGGTCTTGTCCAGGGCGGAGGAGATGACCTTGGAGATGGCGACGAAAGATTCCGTGGATTCCTTGCCTCCTGATTGAAGATTGCGTGAGAAGTGAAATTGAGGGTGACTCAAGGGGGGGAGGGGGGGGCAGGAGCATGTTGTACCTTTGAGAATGGCTGCGTTGCCGGACTTGATGGCCAGACTGGCGATATTGGCAATGACTTCGGGCCGGGCCTCAAATATGATGAGCAGGACTCCAATCGGGCACGAGACTCGCTCGAGCATAAAGTTGTCGTCCAGCTTTGTCCGCATTTGTATCTTGCCAACTAGTCACGGTTAATTGTTTCGTTTCTTCTCTTGTTCCCTATAACATGACATACCTGGGTCGTCCAAATTCCGAACATCCAATATCCCCTTGAGCATATCCTCCCACTTGCCCTTCTTTCCCAAATCCAGCCGCGAGACCAACGCATCGCTCAGCGATCCATCAGCGGCGGCTTTCTGGGCGAGCTGGAGATCACGCGCGTTGGCGGCCAGGATCTCGTCTTTGGCAGCTGCGAGAGCGGTATGGATGGCATCGAGGGCGGCGTTGCGGGCGGATGCGGGGAGGGAGGCTAATGTGAAGGAGGCGGCTTTGGCTTCGAGGGCAGCGGCCTCGGGGGAGCTGTTTGTGAGGGACATGTTGGAGGAGGGAAGAGGCCAAAAGGAAATAGCTCAGAATGTAGAAGCAGACGCAGGACAGACAGGAAGTAATTACTCAAGGTCGAGACGAGTCACGAAGGGGACAAAGTGCCGCCAGTATGACGTTGAAAGCCCCGCCGCGGGTCCATGGCAAAATTCGCGCCGTGCCGCCGCCGTTTCGGCGCAGAATGGGCACAAGGAACTTTAGGAAGTCGGAAAGGTTGTGTGTACAAAGGGCTGATGCGACGTCGCTCCATCAGAACAAGATTCGAACTGACTATGTAGCAGAGTGCCATTGTTTGGTGTAGCATGACGAGATAAATTGATATTGCATTGGACGTGTCTGCTGTCTCAGCCTGTCCACAGTGACGACCAGCGGCACTCGAATCCTCGAATAGATCATAGCAGCCGAGAGTCTCCTCTGGCATTTACTGCTTCAACCTACCTCTTCAGCCTCCTTCAAGTTTCAACAAGTCTGCTACGTATCATCAAAGACGAGCAGACTCATCGCTCAGCATCTGAGAAACAGCCTTCCCCCCAACATTCCCCCCGCTCAGCACAATCCCCAAATCCCACCCATCCTCCCCCGCCTCCCTCTCCACCATAGCACGAAACTCATCATCAAACAACACGACCGCCAGCCCAACACACGCACTCGGCTCCACGACCAGCTTCATCCTCTCCCAAACCAACCTCGTCGCCGCCAGAATCTCCTCCTCCCCCACGCTATACATGCCGCTCACAAGCCCACGCCCATGAATCACCCCCCACGGCCACCGTCCCACAGGCACACGCAGCCCTTCCGCCACCGTCATCGTCTCTACCTGCTCGATCCTCTCCCCCGCATAGAAGCCTCTCCTGCCATCATCAGCGCCCTGGTAGGACGGCTCCGCGCCAAATACCCTCACCCCCGTCCCTTCCGCCGAGAGCGCCACCCCAGAGAGCATCCCGCCTCCTCCGCACGGCGTGATAATCCCATCGAGGCCCTTCCCCGCCAGGTTTCCACGCTCATAGGGGTTCAGGCTGCTCATCAGCGCAGAGACCTGCTCTTGCATCTCAAGCCCCATGGTGCCCTGCCCGAGAATGATATCCGGGTGATCGCACGAGGATATCAGACGTGCCCCCGTGGCGGAGATGACTTGCCGGGTGAGGGCTTCTCGCTCCGGGTACGTACTGCCGCTCAAGTAGACTCTTGCGCCGTAGGCCTTTGCGGCGGCTATTTTCTGAGGTGTGGCAATGGAGGGCATGATGATGTGAGCGGGGAGGTTGTGATCGCGGGCGGCGAGGGCGAGGGCCTGGGCGTGGTTTCCTGGGGGGTGTTGGTGTTAGTGTTCATGTCATCCAGATTCCACCAAAGGTATATCATGATATGTACATATGTACATACATACATACATATGTACATACATACATACATATGTATATTGCTTGATTGGACTTGACGTGACAAAGACAGCGCAGCGGCCATGGGAAGACGACCAGACACCTGAGCCAAACCTATGCACACAGTTTCATTGGAATAAACTCAAACTTACCCGAACTATGCGTCACAACGCCCTTCTCCCTCACCCACCCGTCTATTCTTTCTTCTTCCGCTCCCTCTACTGCCTCTCTTCCCTCCCCCTCCAACAACCTCCCCAACGCATACACTGCTCCCCGGATCTTAAACGAGCCTCCCCTCTGCAAATTCTCACATTTGAACCACAGTCGGAGGGTCGGTTGCGCGGGTCTTTCACCTCCTCCTCCTCCTCCTCCTCCTCCTTCCGTCCCGCTGCCGCGCGGTGAAGACGCCAGCGCAGAGAGGGTACTGCTGGTGAGGACGGGGGTGAGGTGTATATGTGGAGGATGGAGGCTCGTGCGGGCGGCGGAGATGGAGTCGCGGGTAAGCGGGAGGGAGTTTGTGGACATGTTTGATATCCTACTACTAATCTTCAGGGTTTAACGTGTACGTTTATAAGGTTTATCAAGGTATAGATTGTGGGCTCTTGTAGGTTGAGATTGGGAAAGGGGGGTTCCCAAGGACGATATATCCAGCGAGGATTGGGGTCCAAGATCTGGCTGTAAATATCTTCTAGGAGGAGGGCATGGGGGCCAGAAGATGATTGTAAGCATTGCTTTGCTTTGGGGACGGGGAGGAGCGGGGTATAAGTCGTGGGCTGGATGGCATACGAGTTTGCTGGTATCGTTGCTGTGATCGGGATCGTGATTCGTGTGACGAGGATGTCTGGGCAGAGCAAACCCTCGTTGTTGGACTGTTGGATGAATAGTGTCCATGTGCTCAATGCTCATGCAATGCAAGAACGCCCTGACCATCGTGAGCGTCTGGACCGCATGCAGTGTCCGCTGCATGTCCACAATGGCAACACGTTGGTAACACAGTCGATACAGTCAGACACCAACCGCCGCGAGAGCCCGGCATACCTAGGTAGGTAGTACTCATGCTTTTATTTCAAATCACAGTCGCTGACTCACAATCACCACCTCATGACTGTAAAGTCTCGCCTCCGCTTCTCCTACCCAACCAATTTTGACGCAACCTCCACGCAATCTCCTAGCAAGTACAAAGTATTCAGGGCCAAGTTCAGGGCCCCATGTCTCAAGACTCCCGTGCACGTCTGATCAGATGTCATCGAAAAGTATCAAATTTTAGTCCTCATATTACACAAAAGCGCCATATTCTCTACTTCTGGTTCTCGGGTCGCAGAGAGCTGCAAGTTGAAATGTTAGCAAAAGCAAATGATACACCATAAAGTGAGTCGCGAAGATGAACATACCGAACAGCCTTGCCGGCTCTCCAGATCTCCAGGTTTCGAATCTCCTCCATCTCGGCCTCGTATTTCTCGCGGTAATCAGCCTGGCCGTTGTATTCCAGCGATCGCTTGGTCTCGGAACCATCCTTGACGGCGTTGTACAGGTCATTGAAGACGGGCTTCAGGGCGGCCTTGAACTTGGGGCTCCAGTCGATGGCGCCACGGCGGGCAGTGGTCGAGCAAGCCTCGTACATCCAGTCCATGCCGTTGGCTCCAATCAGAGGGTACAGACTCTGGGTGGCCTCTTCGACGGTCTCGTTGAAGGCTTCGCTGGGGCTGTGGCCGCGCTCGCGGAGCACCTCGTACTGAGCGAGGAACATGCCGTGGATGCCGCCCATCAGGCAGCCACGCTCACCGTACAGGTCAGAGTAGACCTCCTTCTCGAACGTGGTCTCGTACAGGTATCCGGAGCCAATGGCGACACCCATAGCAATGGCCTTCTCCTTGGCCTTGCCGGTCACGTCCTGGAAGACGGCAAAGGAGGAGTTGATGCCACGGCCCTCACGGAAGAGAGATCGGACAGTGCGGCCAGAGCCCTTGGGGGCGCAGAGGATGACATCGACGTCGGTGGGGACCTCCACTTTGGTGAGGTCCTTGAAAACGGGGGAGAAGCCGTGGGAGAAGTACAGGGTCTGTGGAATTCGGCCATGAGTTTCTGGTCGACTGTTTTACGCAGGGAGAGAAACGGGGCAAACGTACCTTGCCCTTGACAATCTGGGGCTTGATGGCAGGCCACGTCTCAGACTGGGCGGCATCGGACAGCAGGTTCATGATGATGGTACCACGGCCAATGGCCTCATCAACATCGAACAAGTTCTTGCCAGGGACCCAGCCATCCTGCACAGCATCCTTCCACGACTTGCCGTTCTTGCGAACACCGACAATGACATTGAGGCCGTTGTCGCGCAGGTTCAAGCCCTGGCCGTGGCCCTGGGATCCGTAGCCGATGAGGGCCAGAGTGTCCTTCTTGAAGTAGTCCTGTAGCGCAGTCAGCACACACGCACCACAGAAGCTTGGTAGGTTATCAAGATCAATTGGACTCTCCGAGCCGGATTGACAAGTGACAGCCATCGAATCGTCTGTCTTGGGGAGCGTTGCCATGACTCACCAAGAGCTTTTCCTGAGGCCAATCAGAGCGCTCTGCATGCAAACGTCAGCAGCCACCCAAACAAAAGAAAGCTCAAAAGAGAAGAGAAGATCAAAGATGCAGTCTTACCATAGACATCCTCCTTGTGGCCAGCAAAGTCCATCGTCTTGACACCGCGGACCTGCTGCACGGCAGCGCCGACAACGGGACGAGCAGCAGTCGCGCGGACAAGCTGTCTAGCGGCGATGAAGGAGCGCTGCTGGATGCGAGGCGCAGCCAGCTGGCCAGCCGCGCGCAGGGTCTTGGAGAAACCTCTTGAGGCCATTGTGATGTTGAGGAGAGGAGAGGTTGGTCGGTCTGGGGGTGGCGGTGGAAGTTGGTGATGTGAAGGGCAGAGGAAAGGGCTGGTGTGGAAGAAAATTCAAGGCCTCACTCAAGCTGCAAGCACCAGTGCCAAGTGGCTTGCAACTTGCGCCTCGGAGGGAGGTCGGGAGGGAACCGGAAGCTCGGGGATGCTTCATTCCAATTTCCAGCGCTTCAAACAGCCTGGGGAAGCCACTTGGCCGAGATCGGTGCTCCACTGCTCCACTGCTCCGTCTGCGGTCAGTGGTCACCGGTGCCAGGTACAGCCCCTCGGGAAAAATAACGCCCAAAGCCATATCGGACTCATTTTGGATCACCACGTCTGTTTTTTCCACATTTTTTCAAACGTGCCATAAAATTGCCAAAAATACTTCATTGAGCAAGGTCTATAACATGATGAAATCTCAATAATTGACTGCATCAGTAACTTGCTTACCACCTGTTGAAATGTATCAAGTGGAGGGAGTTTCGTGTTATTTTTGCGGGGCCACTGTACATACCTTGTACATAGGTACCTGGTAGGTACCTAAACAACGGCCTGACCCACTTGGTTTCTCGCCGATGGCCTCGCGAGGTGCATCTCAGCAGCAATCTGCCATCAAGCGAAACTAACGTTGACCGGCTTCACGTAAACCACAACGTGCGATGCAATAGCCGTCCATGATCCATCACGACGTGCTCCTCCTCTCCACTTGCTCGTTGACACGACCTTCATCACGGCCAACTTGATTAGGTGCATACTCTAGCGGCCCATGTGCCCAACTTAGTACATACATACATATGTGTATTACAGTGTTATACATGGGTACCTCACGTCACAAGTCACCACGTCCATCAGCAATCTGGCCGGTGTACGTTATCTCGCTTTTTCAAAAGAGCCTGGGCAAGGGCAATAAGATTCCAAATTCATGGCTTGCCTTTCGAGCGCTAGCTGACTCCAATCTATGCATGATGCAATACGCTCTGTTCGCCCTCGACATATTATCTTGGCGTTCGTCTCAGTGTCCTCTTGATGAGTCCCCTCGGCAGATTCATCTTGTCTGTACGTCCTTGTTGCGTCCATCTGCCAGTTTCCGTCTCGACATGTCCACCCTATAATGCCATCGCGCTGCTGGTTATGTATACTTCGCTTGCATCCCACTCCCGCGCCTCAGGCTTCATGCCCAGCACTCCCCAATTCCATCATTTCTGTTCCCTCTGTTGTGTGGTCTTTTCCACTTATGCGCGCTCTTCACAGTCCCCATCTTCAATCCTATGGCAGCACCTTGGTATACGTCACCTCCTGCCTGTCACTGTTCATGATCTTGCCTCCAGCCATCGCTTTTCGCACATTTCGCTTGAATGCCTCTTTGTTGTTCTTGAGCTCCTCGGCGGCCTCCTTGTTGAGAGGATCCTTTGCGTTGGGGTCCAGAAAAATGTGCTGCCAAAGTGTTAGCAAAACAATTTCAGATTTTCAAATGCGTTTCATCGATCAAAAGTAGACTCTCCAAGTAGACCAGTCCGCCCCATTTCCTGTTTAGGATGATGAACGGCCTCTCCATAGTCGAAGACGCTCTATTCTGGAAGACATGGTTTGGAAGGGGGGGCTTACCTGCAGCCCAATCAACACAAACTTGAGCGTCACAACCGGCTTCCAGTCCTCCCGCAGAATATTCAAGCACACATTTCCCTCCAAGTCGATATTCGGGTGGTAAATCTTCTGCCGACAGCGTACCTTGGGCGGCTCGTGCGGAAAGTTCTGACTAGCCGAGAAGTCAAAAATGAAGCGGCCGCCGCGGTACATGCCCTCGTCCGGCTCGATGATGAGCGAGAAGTTGAGAATGTCGTCTTTATCTTTGTATTCGGTGTTGAGCGTCTTTCGGAACGATTCGTCCTGGTCTATCTCGGCCAAGTCTGTGGACATTTGTTAGCATGCTTCTTGAAGGCCGCAGGCATATTATGTTCTGCCTCTTTGACGTGTTCATCCTCTTCCGGCCTTCCGTCCTTGAGTTTCTCGTCATATTCTCCTCTTCTTCTCCTGCTCCCCCTCCTCTTGTATCTGCGCCTCTCTTTCCGCCATCATTCCTTTCCGGCCACTCAATTATTTTCTGTGACGCCCATATCGAAACATACCTGTCTGAATCCGCAACTGCGCGGCAGTCACCTTCTTCTTTTTCCCCCCCGCAGCCAACGCCTCAGCATCTTCAGCCTGCTTTTGGGCTTTTTTCTACAATTTGATCCCCGCACAGCGTTAGTATCTGGGACCCCTTGAAAACGGTGCTTCCCCCTCTTCTTTGTCCGCAAATTCTTCTTTTCTTTCCGTTCTCCTCTTGTTTTGGTTCGTGTTTCTTAATTTGAGGGGGGATCATTGCCAAGAAAAAGACCCTTCCATACCATAGACCATATCTTCAACATCTTTGCGCCTCGTGCCTCGTGATCGTGATCCGGTTCAATTCGATTTCAAACCCACTACCACCAAAACTCGCGTATTTTCTCGCCGCCGAAGAAAGACAATAGGCCGCGGGTACCGTGCGAAAAAAGGTGCGAAAACTAGGCGTGACAGAGCAAACGCACGAGCACGCAGCGAAAAAAAAGGAGGAAGAAGTAAGGATTTAGAGGAGGGGAAAGACAGTCTGCGGGTAGGTATGAGGTGTCGTAGGTCGCGAGGGAGAAACGGGCTTGTGGTGAAGTCCGGAGTCGGTTTTGCTTCGCGTAAGTTGTCAGTTGTCGGATGGGGGATTTGTCGGTCATCGTCGGGCGCGTCGCCACCCATCCCTCATTACTAACTACCTAGTAACTACCTACCTAGGTACATAGTAACAGCCTACAGGTTCTACCTAACGATCCTAATAACCTGACGCACTGCCCCACCGAAATGACGGATGCCCATTGCCAGCCCACTGCTGCTTGAACAGACTCTGTCGATCATTCACTCATCATGGATTCATCTAACAGGTATCCATCACTTCTGACTCTGAGTTGTACAGCTCTCCGTCGGCTGTGCCAGTCATCACCGTCTCTTCATAACAACAACAACAACAACAACAATGTGTATATATACCCCAAACTATTGCAATGCCTCTACATATCTTTTACGCATCCATGTATATATGTACCTAATACAAATCATCACAAGGCGACTGGTTCGCCCATCAAAGCCAGAAAGCCAATTGTATCTAACAATAGAGTAGATCAGTACCCCAAGGGCCAATCCTTCCAGGTGACACCCTTCTTCATGCAGCGAGCGGCACACTGCTCACGCCAAAACAAACCATGTCTTGCATCCGTAATGAGTATCCGACGTAGAAAGCAAGCGCTTCTATCTCCTGGCAAAGCAACACATGATGCCCGTTTTGCCCAAGAACCAGAGAAATCCAAAAAATCGAACTAGCGACAACACGGCCGTAGCATAGAGCAGGAACTTGAAAAAGTTGGCCGTGCGGACAGACGAGCTTTTCTGCTATGGGTCAGTATTACGCCCATTAGGTGGAATGGGGTAAGGGGGAAAACTTACACCAATGCCAAACGTGTCAAAGTTGTCGCTGGTAATCACAACGACGAGGAAGATATTAGAAAACAGCCACGATACTACCAGACCAGTTCGGAACGACTTGTACGAGTCCTCCACATCCTTCTTCTCCAGCTCCTCCTCCTCCTTGAAAGGCGCCAAGGCTCGTCGGACCGTGGACTCAAATTTGCTGTCAATGTCTTCCTGCTCGTACTCAATCTCTTCCACCACGACTTCATCGTTACTCTTCTTGGTCACGTTAGCAGAGGGGAGCGCCTCGGCCTTATCCGAGCCCTTGGTTCCCCACGAGACATCGTGCCAGTTGTTGAATGCGTACACCATGAGGATGTTGATGTAGGTCGACATGAGGAGAAGGTAGTACGGGAACGAGTGGAACATGTGCCACGGGTCCAGGTACAGGAATGAGGCCAAAAAGTACAACCCGTAGATGGTGATGAGGGCAATGAGAATGACGCCCGCGGCGCTGGATCCGGAGAAGAAACTATTCAAAAATGCTTGGCCACCCGCAAATGAGATCTGTGAACCAATGGGCTTCGAGAATGCCTGAGCGACCAAGTAGCCCGAAAGGACCAGAATGTAGCCCTGTATCAGGCCAAAGACCATGAATGAGGCAATATAGGTGAATTTAGACCCCTTGGGTCGGTTACCCAACGCCAGAATAAATTGCAGAATGACAAAGGCCAGGTAGAGGTACTTGAGCAGCGAGTTGACAATCGGGGTCGCTCTATCGCCAAAGGGCCAACCATGATGCTCGGAACCAGCGACACCACCGACAATAGGCGTGCCGACAAGATCCATAATGACAGTGGTGGTCAGGTAATACGAAGCGAGCGAGAACCAGGAGAAGATCACGTTGAGAACGTTGTACAGCATCTGGATGTGGAAAAAGAACATCCGCGCAAGATTATGCCCGCTCTTGTACAGACGTCCAAAGTGCATAAGCGAGTATAAAGAGGCCGCAAACGAACCATTGAGCCATCGTCGTCGCTGGCTGATGAATTCTGCAGCGCCTTCCGGTACATCAGTCTCGCCCTTGGCGGCCTTGATATAAGTCAAGTGCCACTTTTGGCCAGCCTTGGCCACCAGTTCAAAACAGAGGATACGATCTTCGGCCAAAAACATATTCTTCTTGAAAATGTTCATCCCGTCAATGCCCTTCTTGCCGAGAATCTTGGACAGCGTGTGGTCGCCGTGAAAATACTGCTCCAGCGGACGACCCATGATAGCTCGGAAGCGGTACGCGGAAAAGGCACCTGGCAAGACGGAGACGTAGCCAAAGGAACTCTCGAGAGGCTTATCGAGAATGTTGGAGATTTTGTACTCAAAATTCTGCACAGCGACGAGGGGGTTGAAGAGCTTCTTGCCGCCCTTGCCCAACATGGCGTGGATTTCTCCACACGCACCGCCGAGATCCTTATCGTTGTAGAAGCCTTCCCAAAGGGCCAGCAGTGATCGAGGGCTCGGTTTCGTGCCCGCGTCAATTAGAATCGTCACTTCGGGGTTCAAGATGCGACCAAACGCATTGAAGAGCCATCGGTGAGAGTTGATCTTCTTGCTGTTCTTCTGCTTCAGACAAAAAATGAATTGTACGGGCGACAAGTCCGAGCTCGTGTCATGAGTCGGCTGGATCAGCTGCTGGTTTGGCGTGACGGACAACTGACTGGTGTACTCAAAGATGTGCGCAACAGTCTCCTTGCCGTCTACATCCTTCTTGATGACACCGTCCTGGTAGATGCCAACCGTGGCCAAAACGTCGAGGGTGTTCTTGTCGGCTTTCTCAATGCCATCAAACACCAAGCAGACGACAATCTTTTGCCAGGCTGGGCCGCCCTTGTTCCAAAAGGTAGACTTTTTCAGGTTGACAATGTCCCGAACGTTTTGCATGACACCGTGCAACGTTCGAGACAGCAGAACCTTGTCTTCGTTGTAGTAGGTGATGGCAATAAGCAACTCGGTGTGTCTGTTATACATACGGGGTCGCAAATCGTACCCGTTCTTGAGAGTAAAGTCGTTGGGGTCGCAGGTAGCGGCTGTGTAGCGCATCTTGACAAACTCTTCATTGCCGCCTTCCACATCACGGTAACGGGGGTCGATGGCATTCTTGACGGCACTGGGCACGGGGTAGTCGATACTCAGGACGGAACCCTGGACCAGCTTGACCTTTCTGGTATTGTATCGCTTCAAGCCACCGCCCTTGGAGAAGCCGCCTGGTTGCTGCTGTCGCAGCATCCAGCTCTCCTCCTCATCGTCAATAGTGGACAAGGGTCTATCATAGGGGCCACCGAACCCCTGGTGTTGCGTATACGCGGCGAAGCCGCCATCGGCCAATGCACTAGAGCCAGCTGGAGGATGGTCCGATGCACCAGGAGCATAAGACTCGGTCAAGCTGTATGTCGAGACAGGTCGCTGGGGAGGTGTAGGGGCGCCAAGGCGGTCGTGGTTGTAATCATGTCCCGATGGCTCGTTCAGTAAATAACCTCGTGCGTCCTCGTCATGGTCCTCTGGAGGAATGTGATACTGCGAGTAATGGTTGTCAGCACAGTCGACAACACATTCGTTTGACATGAAGTCAATTTGGAAACACCGCTACGCACGTTACCGCCGGCGGGAAGGTCCTGCATTGGATGTGCGCCTGTATACTCATGGTCGGGATCTTGGTCGTGGTCGGGGCCGTGGCCGTGACCGAGGCTATTGTATGCCATGACGCTAAGAACAATGGAGCTCTCTCGAGTACGGAAACCGTTCCTCAAGCCAACGTGTGATGATGTAGTAGCCCGATGGACGCTCGTGGATCGCTATGCCTGATGGATGCAAAAAAAACAAAGGTTTTCGTTGCACGAGAAATCCAGTAATGTTTCCTTTGGGCTTGGTCCGAGCAGCGAGCCTGTGCTTGAAAGCTGGTATGTAGTAGGTAGGTAGCTCTGCACGACCTAAAGCAGTCAGGAGGTAATTACTCAACAACGTCGATCGGTCTTTTCCTCTTCGCTCGTTCTTTTCTGGCGGGTGAAAAAAAAACCAAGAAACAAGGGGAGCAAGCAAGGCCAACGCCTGCAATAACTTGTTGTTGTCCCCAAATATGTACCAGGTAGGTCTGAAAAGAGGGTCCGCCAGAGCAGTGAGTGCGGCAGTGCCCGAGTTGGACAGCGAGAGAATGACGAATCAGACGCTCTGTGTGATTTTCGTCCAGCCAGTGGTGATGGTTCGTGGGCAAAGGTCTTGGAGAAGAATGAGAAGGATGAAACGTGAGAGAGGAAACGAGGACGCGAGACGAGTGGTCAGCAACGAGAGCTGGAGGCAGCGCCGCAGCAGGAGTCAGGACTAAAGATGCACCGCCAGCACTCGACACTGGACAGACTCAGGGGATCTCTCCTCAGCGAGGCGCATCATGGGATCAAGGAATCCGTGTCGTCGGGTTGGTGGTCCCTGTTGTTTCACCCCCCCAAGCCATGGCTGGCGGCTGGCTACTGGGCTATGCTGGCTGTGCTGGCTGGCAGCTGTCTGGCAACTGTGTGGTTGGCTAACGGCCCGCTTCCCACCGGCTCCCACCGCTCCCAAGTCCCAACCCCACTTGCTTAAGTTCTAACTTCTAGGCCACTGCGTCCAACTGCAGCGGCCAGCTTCCCCTACAGCCCTGTAATTCTAGCCAACTCCAGGCCAACTCTCGGACCCTACCAGGTACCTCCTAATGCTGGACAATGACGCATGGCTCCGTTTTATTTCCCGGTAGCTTCGTCCAATCGGAGGCTCGTTCAGTTGGCTAAGTTCTGTTTTCTCCGTCCGTCTGTCTGCCGCCGGGGCAGTTCTAATAAACTTCTGTCACTGCAGTTACGGCCGGTAGGTACTTGTCGTCGACTGGTCAGTGGACTGATGAGAGCTGGTTCGGGTGGCAAAATGCCTCTTGAATTCTCAGTCCACCATGGCCATGTGCGAAAACATGGATACTCGGAGCCTGGAGGAGGCTGGATCATCTGGATGTCTTCTAAATTCTGCCTCGAAGCTTCGGGCAACAGGCTGCAGCACGAATGCATGGCTTGCTTGTTGTCGACAGCCATGCCGCATGCGATGCAGGAATCTGCAGCAGACACGCACACCACCCCTATCGAGGATTGGAGGCAACCTGCCAACAGCAACGGAGCAGCAACGGGCTGCAGGCTAGGTAGCACGTAGACACCCGGGTGGCAATAATGATGCCGATGCCGATGCCGGAATTGTGCTCACTGTGTTCGACAACGCGATTGTCTTGTCCTCCTCCTTCTCACAGGCAGCTAATCAGTAAGAAGCTCTTCTCGTATCCAGGGTGTTGTTGCATGAACGCCGGAGCCTGGGAGCGCTAACCTGCACGTAATCAATGGGTTACAACTTACCAATCCTTGGCCACCGCCCAAGCAACCAAGTGAAAAAGTGAAAATGGTCTTGTCGCTATGTAGTAGGGGACAGGTAGGTTACAACTTATTTACAGGTAGGTATGTACCTAGGTAGGCGCCATGGCCCGTTGACATTGTACATAATTTGTGAGGACCCCTTTTTTGGTTCGGTATTGTTTGGGAGAACTGGTGGTATGCCGCATGGCTTGCAAGTTGCAGTAGGTACAGCCACCCAACCTCATGTCTTTGTCCTTCCTTGCGCGTGATGTCCTTGTCTTCTTGTGGCGCTGCTGCTATTTTAATCACAGCTCGGCCCATGGAAATCCGATCATCTTCGCAGAAAAGCTTGATCAAGGCAAATGCCAGGAAACAATGGAGAATGTTGGGGAAAGTTCGTCTATCTACTCCGTACGGGTAACGGAGTAGTTCCAGGGCCCTGCTAATTAAGCTTGAATCTAGGTACGAACACAGAGTAGGTACCAATGTACACACATACATATACTCCGTACCTAGAATTGCGGCAAATACATCGTTCAGATTCCCCGCCGTAGGAGGATGGGTACGAGGCGATTCGGCCAGGCCACGAATAGGTAGGTACCGATGTAGGTAGTCACTCCGTACGGAGTACATATGTACTGATGTATGTACATATGTACTCCTTGCATAGGTACATTAGGTACTTATGGAGGTAGGTACAGGTATCAGGCCTGAGGTATGTACATAGCAGATGCATGCTCCAAAAATAGGCTCAAGTGCTTTCAGGTTGGCCTGAGAGCCGCGAGAGCGGCCCGTGACGCAGCGATCTGAAGGGGGCGGAGGCGGTGCAACTCCCTCGCGGCGAATTCTTTCTTCTATCCTTTCGAGCTCTCTGTATTCTTATGATTACATTTCTATCGTAAATCGTAAATGAACTTGAAGATGTGACGCGCCCGAGTCAGCACATGAGTTATGTCCTTTAATCCCAATCGTAAGTCAATGAAAGTAGGAGAATGGGTCTCTTTGCTGCGTCCTCTCTGAGAAATAGTACAGTATGTGTAGGTTGATGGAGTGATAATGTAGCCGGGAACGTGATTTTTGTCGACCGGTTGAAACAACGCTGAATATATATTCTGGAGTTTACAGAACAGCATTTCACTTGTTGATCAGTGGATCTCCCCACTACCCTACCCTGTAGCAGAATCGCCTTTTTCACGTGCCCGCTGATGCCTTCACCGGACAAAGGACAACAGCGAGGCTGGACTACGTTCAACAGAATGAATTTGCCAGTTCTTGTGCAAGTACTCTGTACAGAGTATGCTTTATTAAATACCTGCTTAGTCACATTGTCGCTTTTGTTCCAGGTCGGGAGAAACACGCGAGAGTGAGACCTCAGACTGGGATTTCCGACGAGCCCTCCAACAAAGGCCGAGTCTGACTTTCCGAACTATGTACGTAGGTACTTCTTGTTGTCCAGAACCTGACCGCCCTAAATTCGAATGTTGCAGTTGCGGGCCATTAGGTAATTTGCAAACCGAGATTCCATTGTTCGAGCCCGTCACAGATCACATCAGCACAATACAACACAACACAACTTCACTAGGTCTTGAAGGATCGACTCAACTGCCAATGATAAGTCGGCGAGGCATGACACCGACGGCCGGACGCAGCGACATTGTTCTACATACGGAGTATCGGAGTATGTGTCGGAATTGCAACATCAAAAGCAAGATCTGGGGATCCACCGACCACCCGCCCGTCCATCGCATTAATCTCGGCTCTGACTGTCAACTTGTCAAGAAACAAGATTGATCAATATGTACATATCTACCTAGGTATGTACATACCCCCAACCCCAAACCTGGCTGACTGGCTGATATGTCAGTGTAGTGATACCTACGGTAACACGTCCACCCCTTTTCTGCCCTTTTTGTTGCTTTGTCCCTTGTGCTTGCCCATGCAGCAAGAAGAGTCCTTGCATAGGTATTGTGCCCAAGACACGACGAGTTGCGAAATATGTACCATATGCTGCAGGGCAACGGCAATTCACAAAGAAAAAGGGCAACAATGCCGCTTCAGTGTGCACACACGAAATTCGTCCAAACTGGTGCTCTGCCTCGAATCCTGCAAAAGCAATTCGGAAATTCGTGCATGCCCCCGATCACAGGGGGGCGGACAGCTTCAGATGTCACTCGACAATATGACATGCAGCCTGTATCTCTGAAACAAGTCTGTCTGGATTCTTTTTGCTTCTTTGCCATGTAGGCACTCTGTACGGAGTACATTTTCCTTTCTCTTGTTCCCCAGATGGCATTTTCAACGAGAAAAAAGGCCGTGGACATGCAAAGCGTGGGACGGCTGATCAGTCGTGAGTCGTGACTCCTGGGGGATGCTGAAACAAGACATACATCCTCCACTTGAAGCCTCCTCAGACAAATCTCAATCAAGCAAGTGCGTCCGCGTCTGTTACAAGCAGCAGATTCCAAGCACCGCATTCCAGTGACAGGCAGGACCTGAAAAGACACACTCTTGGTGTCGGTGAATTAAAACAGAGTGCATTATTCGCGGCGACATGTCCGCGCGAAGCAAGAGGAAATAAGGCCATGGACGGGACGTTCGAGAAAGCTGCAGGCGTGAGATCGGACGTTACACAAGAGCAGCCACTTCATTCATTGGCCCATCTACCTGTGTACATAGGTACCTATTGTACTCCGTATCGCTCGAAGGCGCGCAGCGGAATGCCCGGGGAGGCCCATCGCTGCTGAACCCAGCGCTCTGGCCAGCGTTGTAGCGTAAATGTGGCCAATGATGTGCAGAGGTGACTGCAGGCTCGCAATATTGGCCAAGGAAGCTGAAGCCGAGATGAGATGGTGAACTGTGCAGAGCGACAAACTTGACACTGTCAATGCCGTGGTGGCCCACCAGCGGCCGCAACACCCAGTCGGGATCTGGCTTGGTACAGGGAGCAACCGCGGTCCGCTTGGCGTTCATGGGCGCTCATGGGCGCGGTTCCTGGAGCGTGACCACGCCACGGCGACGCCCCATACAGCAACAAAGGCACGCGATGCGCACTGTGCTCGCAAAGGCCACTTTAATTGCTCGGCTACTCCCCATCTGGGCTAGTGTCTTAGTTGGCCCAGTCAGTGGCGAATCAGAGGCCTGAAAGCAAGCGTGTTCAAGGCCTGGTGCCGTCGAGAATCTGGCGACTGACTAGGTCAGGGTGCTCCCTGGATGTCCCCCGTGCCTGTGGCCTTATGTAACCCTCCCCCTTCCTCCCGTCTCCGCCATGGTGAGACCTTGCGTCGGCCTTCTCCCCTTCGTTCCTCGTCCACACCTTGCATCTCGATTCCGCAGCGCTCATCGTTCTTAACGGCCACCGTTGAGACACAATAACGTCGCTTCTTCTCCATTTTCTCTTTTCAAGCCGCCAGTTTGATCATGTCCTTCGTTTAGAGCCCTCCCAAGTCGCTTTTGTTTCTTTCTCTTCACATCTTCTTGTCATCACTCGAGAGCTAGTCTCCCTATCTACACTCGTTTTCCTTTCGTTTCTCACCATTCTATTTTCCGGATCGACCGTCATTATTCCCTCGTCGCCGATCAGCAACAGATATCCCGGTCACGACTTTTGCATCACCTGAAGCCATCTTGTCGCTAAATTCCGTTCCAAATTTTGTGCCAGTTTATACGCCTCGACAAACCTGCAGTTACCTCATTCATCAAGTTGCTGTTGTTGTTGAAGCGCTGGCCGTGATACAAACAGAAAGGATTGCAGAAAAAGGATCACAAGAAAAGAAAGAAGGGAACAGAAAGAAACAAGCCGGCTCAATCTCGTCTTTCCCTCACAACTAGCCATCGATTGAGACCACCACAAGAAATTGCCCGAGATGATCGACCAAACACCCTACGTTATTGCCAGGGACGTGGCCGAAGTAGACAGTAGTACGTAATTTCTGGAGGGCCAGCGCAGTGGACAGCGCTCGTCTTCTCATTGCCGTCATGACGGTGTGAACGTGGCCATGTGTTTCTTGCTGACCTGAAGTCTTATTTTGCAGTCCTCCGCTCGCTTACTCGACGAGAAGACTGCGTCAAATGCGATGACAGCTCGAAATTGACGTGTCCGGCCTGCGATGCGGGCGAAAGCTGTCAATTTACTGTCCCCTTGAACTGCAGGCAATGTGCGAAATCCTTCTGCACAAAAGAGGACACACAAGCCATATCAGGTGGTGGTGACAAAGGCAGCAGCGGACCTAGCGTAGGGCCGATCGTGGGAGGCGTCGTGGGCGGCCTCATTGCCATTGGCATCATCACATATCTGATCTGGCGATTTGTCATCAAGCCCAAGCGAGCTGGCGACCCTCATCAATCCGTTTACGAGACGAGCTCTACCCCGGCTCGTCATACCGAGAAGGACAACGTTTCAAGGATCACCAGGCGCTCATCGACACATACAGTCCACTCCATCGCCTCAACCGTCCTCACCCGAGCTTCTAATATCATCCAAATTGCCTACATTCCCGGTGTGACAAACCGCGCTACGCCTTCGTCGCCATCAGTTCTGGTCCCCCCGGTCCCTCCCATCCCCATGAGGCATTCCGAGGCCAGTCGCAACGGCTCGCAAGCAGCAATCGACCAGCATTTCTTTGTCCCTACCAGTCTGCGAGACTCGACGTTTTCTGGCATATCAGGATTTTCCGACCGAACTTCGTACGCACCACGCTACAGCGTTGCCTCCACTATCTACGGCAAACAGGCTCAGGTACAGGCACCGGCGCAAACCGGTATGCGAGCAAAGCCCACCGTCGTCAGCGTTAAGTCCGCTGGTGCCAGCTCCCCTGGGACACCGCCGGTGCCTTCCATCAGCCTGCAGAAATTCGGCATGCCTACCCGCCCTGATAGCACGGCGAGCGACTTCAGCATCAGCTCAACATATGTCAACAGCGCCAATACGGCCACACAAGGCCGAGCACAGGTCGTCAAGCTCGGCGGCAGCGGTCTGAAGAAAGTGGAACTTGCGCGAAACGACGCCAGCGCATCAACAACCTCCCTTGTTTCTTCGTCTGGTTCACATGACAAGACCTTGGCATCCAAGGCATCGTTAACCGACCAAGGACCTTTCTCTGACCCGTTGGAGCGCAAGAACAGCGGCATCAGCAGCACACCTACCCTGGTCGCCGTGCTCGAAGAAGGCGAAGAAGGCTGCGGCGGAGAAGGAAGCAAGCGACCTGGGTCAGAAGACCGAGGCAAAAGTCCTTTTGGCGACGAGCATGCCACCAAGGATTAATGCTTAAGCTCCGCTGTTGACTGAATCTGGTTTCACGTACATAGTTTTTGGCTTCTTTTTTCTCTTTTCATGTGTCCAATTTTTTTCTACATTCTTTTCTTTCACGTTTTGTATCTTCTATCTACTCTCTAGCGGAAATCTTGTTTCTTTTTTTCCTTTCTTTGCCTCATGAGATGAGGCGATCTTTGATGATGGGGAAACGGCGCATGTTTTGAAATGGGGGGTGCTACAGCCCAGCCTGGACCGGATGAAATTTGATGACGGGATGGCGAATCTAGCTCGCTGGATTGATCGTCTTGTAGTAGCATTTCTGACTATCTTTACTTTGAATAGAGACGATTGGAAGGGTTTCTGGCTGACTGCTGACCGACTGACGGACTTACCGATTGACGGATTGACGGATTGACCGACTGACGGATTGGCCGACTGACGGATCGACCGATTGACCGATTGACGGACGGATAGTGCACATGCAATAACTGCAACGACTGCCTCGAAGGATCTTCCCGACGTGGTTATCCCCTGAACGTATGCCTCCGCTGGTTCGCTACTTATCAAGTCAGCCCGTGTATTTTCAGTGGCCGGATGCAGTGCAACATGCTATAAGGATGTACATACTGTATGTACCTCGAGGCACACAGCCTGGTCGTGTTGATGTCAGCCTGCCTGGGTCTCTTACTGCCCCGGATGTCTGCTATATCCTGAATACCTATACCATGCCTTCGCAGCTCTATGATGTACTGGATCTGTACTATGTGCTACATAGATATCTGCCATGTCCTGGATCTCTGCAATATCCAATATCGTCAATGGCCTGAATCTGTGCAACGGGTGCTCAAGTGATCTGCAATCATGCCATTATGGCACACGGGGCCTAGCGAACCTACGCCCATCCTTGTGTTCCTTTCCAATTCAATCAGGATAAGATCGATCTGCAAAACACCTCATCTGCAACTGCAACTGCAGCGACGACTAACAAGGAACCTTGGCTTCTTGTCAAGCCCTCTGCTCAACACAAAGGCAGGGCAGGGCGCATGGCCATATACAAATCCGCATCCGGATCGTGGCTGACCTCAGATCGGCTAACTACCTACATGTCGGATCTTGCCCATCGCCAACGAAGCAGATAGAGTGCGGTAGGTACTTGATCTGCCATTGTTATCAAGAAGGAGAAGACAAGGGAAGGGGAAGGGGAAGGGGAAGGGGGGGACATCAGACCCGTTCTAGGACCGGACAAACAACAAAGAACCACTCAAGGTTTCTATCGTGCCGCACCATCGCCCATATACCTGACACATGAAACGAGGCTGCAAAGGTAAAACTTGCCTCCCATGGAGAGAAAAAGGTGTCCATTTTATGTACTATGGGAAGACTTGAAGGTACGTTGTACTACATGTAGCGTAGATAGAAGTAAGACGCATAGTTAGTATTTACTTCTTTGTGAGTCGGTAGCTCTGCTGTGCTATGTGTGTTGAAGGATATGTAGCAAGCCATGCAGGTTTTCTTCCCATGCAACAGTTCCACTACAAAGCCAACCACGACGTCCCGTAGAGCTGTAGGTACTGTACTCTGTACTGCAGGAGGAGGAGGAGGAGGAGGACCGAACGTGAGAGGGGGTCCTGCTTTGTAGCCGACAATTGATGATGCTGGACTTGTCACTTGGCTGTATTGGCATCGTTCTCCCGACAGCTATACCCGGCCCGTGAAAAGAACCGGTTTCATGATATGTACATATACCCCGTATCCCCCTTTGTAGATTGTTTCTGGGGAAAAAAACAAACGATGTGTTCGCCATGTGATCTGTTAACACTCAGAACATCTTCACATTGCCATCCTTGGTCCTTTGTCGGTTGTGCCACGGGGTGCAAATTTTTGCTGCAAGCGGATTGCATCTAGTTTGTGTTGGGACGTAGAACACACGAGCGTATATGTTCGTGCTTGCATCGATTCAGATTCCAGTGTGTACCTAAGTATGTTGAGGTGTCAAGGAAAGGGGGGAGAGGAGAATGAGAGGAAGAAGAAATCATGAAAGGAGGTCTCGCTTTGGAAGAATAGCGAAGAAGAACAGGCAGAAGATAGGGACCTGGGATGGAACGAGTTCATCTTAAAAGAGGAGAAGAACAGTCGGATGCTCTCGTCTTATAGACTCCTCGTGATGAAAGCTGATTTACGTACTTCTCATAACACCTAGGAGGCTAGGACTCACAAGTTAACTCGGGCAACTCGATGTCAAGATCGACTCGATTCCTATGTAACTGGCATGTCATTGCGTCCCCCATCTCAAAATTATCCCCAGCTGGCATGAAGCCACTTCAACTTCACGCCGGACACACAACAACAAAACAGCATCAACAACAACAACATCGCGCCATGTACATATCTACAGTATCCCAGACCAACAACTCCGAAGATAAAGTGCCATAGGTATGTAGGTACTGGTAGAGTACCTATGTAGCATACCTAGGTTAGGTGCAAAGTTACATAGTCCGCTACGAAGTAATGTGCATATGTAACAAGGCCCACATGGCTAATCCGCGCTTATCCCCCTTTTCACAACACCGCGAACCGGCGCGAAGCACCCGATGAGAACAAGATGAAAACGCCGCGCCAAGAGTAGGTACCCCTGCTAGTGAAGTTGCCTAGGAGAAATCGTCGTCCCCGTCCTGAGGGTTGGGGGTTAATCTGGCTAAAGTGAAGTATCTACGGAGTACATGGATGTATGTACAATACTCGTACGGAGTACGGAGTACATATGTACATATGCATTTAGAGTTGCGCAGGCAGCACACATCGGTACATTAGCCACATCTTTTCATGCGTTGTGGTAGGTACCTGGTACCTAATGTAGCGCAGGGCGGGGTACAGCGGCGAGGAAAAAACTATGTACACCGAAAAAATACCGATAAAATGATTTGGGGCCGTCAGTATTTCCAACGCAAAGGGCCAAGTGAAGACAGACTTCAACGACTTCGGTTGAGTTTGCGGTACCTGCTGTGTACCACAGTATGGCTCATTGGCCTGTGAGTTGTAAGTTGTGACGGCTCTCTTGCTGGTACATACTTCCATATGGAGTACCCTACCTGGTATGTATGTACATTACACAAGTGCAGCGCCCCAACATGTGATCATAACGTGGGATGTACATACATACCTACACGCCGAGTTGAGAACAAGAACAAATCTTCTCAGCCTCCTTAATTATTCTCTTCATCTCGATGAGCCAATCGTTCAATGCATTTCAAAAGACGACCCACCTCACAAAGCGGAGGAAACCGAGTGAAGATACGCAAGTGCCCACAAGATGAAGAATTACATATTCCATCGTGAACCGACGTGGTGCAAGGTATCATATTGACTGCGTAGTACCACGTATCGACAAACACCACAGCCCGCCATGAGAATAAACGCAAAATATCCCAGATCCAAAAACAAAAAAGAAAGACAGCAAAGGCCAGGATGCTCCCAATAAAATCATGGCATGTCAATCGAGGTTGTCGTCTCGTCATGTCGACCTCAACCTCTAGAGGAGGGTCCATCGCGAAGGTATCAGTGACACAAACAAGTATGAGTACAAAGTAGAGAAAATAAAAGTCAAAAGCCATGACGGGAAGCAATAATAAATCATCGTGACTCAATGCCCTAGCGCCCCAGAAATATGCCTATTTGCCTATTGCCCTAGTTTGTTTTGGTGCTCTATACACCATTCGCCGGTACGGGTAATGTCATTTTCTTCATTGATGCGATGCTGCGTCGTGATCAATAGGAGACGATGCATCACGCACAAACGTGTGTCGCCTGTCTCATCTTGCTGCGGTCAAGACTATCCTAGTTCGTTTCTCACCCACCATCGCCGGTGAGACCGTGACCCCTTCGTAGTCCTCTCTTAAGGTCGTTTGGATTTCGAGTTGTTCTCCACCGTCTTGGATTGGCCGAGGGATTGGACGAGTTCGACGAGCATTTGTATCCTTGTTTTTCTCCATTTTTTTTTCTTTTTCATCCGTTGCTTTATGTATGTGTGAATTTTTCGTCCTGAGGGGGTTCCAGGTGCGTTTGGCTATTATCAACAAGTTCTTCTCTGCGTTCGATCGTGGGTTGCAAGCTTCGTCCCAGAATTGCGTCGGCGGTGCTCCTGGGGGGAGGTCCGACGCGCGCTTGATTATTGGAGTGGTGGCGCTGAGGGCGGCAAGCGAGATCAATGTACGGCCAACAGTGTGGGAGGAGCCCAAGTGACCTCACCACGCCCCGTCGCACCGCATTGTAACACCATGTGTGCATTATTGCCGTGTCGCAGCACAACGCTGTGCAGCACCGTTCCGCTCATAACACGATGCATTTTTTGCTCTTTTCGCCGTCTTTGCGTCGTGACCGTAGCGTATCGCGTTCTCGCCCGCCTGCATCTCCATTGCCATTGCGCGATCGCCCGCTCGTGTTGCCCGATGGACGAGAGGCGTGCTGTCGCTGTCTGCGCAGAATCCGAACCACGTCGTAAAACGCCTTTTCAACATTAATGCAATTTTTGGCCGAGGCCTCGACAAATTCGCAGCCGAGTTCACGTGCCAATGCGTGCCCCTCTTGTGTAGACACCTCTCGCTCCGTGACTCTGTCGCTCTTGTTGCCCACGAGCATGATAGGCACCGGCATCTGTGGGTTGACGGTGGAAAGAAGCGATCCAGGGTATGAAGGTGATGATGAGCATGATTCTTTAACTCGTTGGATCTGGTGGTGGAATCTCTTTATGCGCGTAAACGAGGATCGAGAAGAGATGCTGTAGACTAGTACGAAGCCTTCCCCGTCGCGGATCCATTGATCGCGCAGAGCCGTATATTCTTCTTGCCCGGCTGTGTCTAGAACTTCGAGCATGCACGGTTGCGAATCTATGACGACCTGCTTGCGATATGAATCTTCAATCGTGGGATCATACTAATGCAGCGAGAATATCTTTGTTATTACACGGTCATGTCATGTTTCTGGAGAGGGTAACTTTCTTATTTCGCCATTTTTTTTCTTCAGCATCTTTGGGCCTTCCCTTCGGACCCCGCGTCTGAATTTTTTTTTCCCCCCAGAACGCAAGGGGGGGCAGTGACCATTGGATAACGTACCGTTTCAACAAAATGTTGTAAGCACAATTGAATCGTCAATGCTGTCTTTCCTACGCCGCCGTCTCCTAATACCACCAGTTTGTACAACACCATACGACCCGCCATGGTGGCCGAGAACTTTGGAGCTGTGCGCGCGCGTGGAAAGGGACGTCGTTTGGTAAGCTAATTGAGCAGAACAGGATAGCGATCCGTGATCCCTGGCCGTTGGCCTTTCGCAGGTCTTTCGAAACAAAGGGATACGTCCAGGTAAGAAAAATGCGGTTTTTGGCGAGGTAGAGAACCGCAGCGACAAGCACGAGCCAAAGACGCTATCCGAGGGGGGAATGAGAGGCGGGGACGGAGAGGTCGTTCAATGTCGTGATGAGATGACGAGAAGTTTGGGAGGCAGCAGAAGAAAGGAAGCGTGGCGAGAGTGCGGCTCGACGTTCAAAAGAAAATAAGTTGAGGAGGAAGCTAGGTGGTTACTAGGTAGGTATGTAGGTACAAAAGTCAGAGGACGCAACGGATCAATGCTTGCTTCAGCCTCAGCACTCAAGACGAGCCAAAGGAGCTGCTTTGGCGGCCTGGGCTGGTGGAAGCTGGTGGTAGCTGGCGGCAGCTGGCGGCAGCTGATGGTGGGAGTCTGGTTGAAGGTGGTCCTCCTGGTGGTTCCTCCTGTGGTCCTTCTTGCTGGCCCTCTTGGTGGTGGTCTCCTCTTCCTCTTGGTGGGAGCTGGTCCGGTCCTTCTTTGGGCGACAGGCTGACGGCGGCGTGGTCTGGCTCAATGTTGGTATCATGTGTATGGCATGGTTCAAGTGTTGGCGTGGTCGAGGGGTCGGGGTGGAGTCAGTGGACAAGCCAGCGGGCGTGTGGGTCTCAGCTGGCCGAATGGAGAGCGCTTGCGAGGCCATCAAGAGGGGAGAGGGGAGAGGTGAGAGGCCGCGGGGGGCGTGAGGGGGGCGCGAGGGGCGTAATGGAGCAGGGCTGGCCGCCGACTACAGACTGTGACTGGTGCGTTTGTTTGGCTCAGCATCAAGGTCTCAAATCCCATCCATGCGAGGCCATGCTGCTGGGAGACCTGGGAGGCCTGGGACTCGGGAGACCTGGGGCTCCTGGGAGACCAAGGCCGATGCCCAGATGTGTTCGCAGCGAAGCAGAGATGGAGACGGATGGAGATGCAGCTTGGAGCTGGCCTGGGGCTTGGCCGTGACGGGGTACGCGTCGTTTGGTGGTGGTTGGGAATTGTCGATGTCGTGCAACATGTCTGCATGCGTGCGTCGTCTGCCCAGCCCGACACGTGCATTTCTCACCATGTCGTCAGAAAGTAGAACGGGCTGCCACGATAAAGAAGGATATAAACTGCCATTCACTGAATCACCACCAGCAGAGATGCAATCCCAAAATCCACCAGACGACACGGCATTGCCCACGACAACAAATCCTTAGTCAAGCCGATGGCATAATCGACAACGCAACCTCGATCGCCTCGCACCTTCCCTGTCCATCTGATGCCTGGTGCATCGCCCAGCCCGCTTCGGTCTGCAGCCACTTGGCAGCCGGGCGCCGGTCTGGAGCTAACATGTACTCCGTAGGGATCCAGACTCTAGAGGGGCTAAGCGGGTCGTCCCTTCCTTTTTTTCTCCTCCTATTCCTTGGTGCCTCATTCTTCCCTCTTGTCTTGGTAAACACAGAAAACTCGAGAGCGACGGGACTCGGGAAGGCTCAAATTCTCAATTACCTCCCTACGTGAGGTGACGATGAATGGGTAAATGCAAATAGCGCAGCCAAGGCATTGAGCCACGCCCGGGTTGGCTCTGCGCTGCGCCCAGCCCAACCTCGACAAAGCCAGAGGCAGCCTTCCTTGAAGTTCCCTCAGCCTTTCCAGACTCGGTGCATGTCGCGCGGTCCAACATCTGATACTCGATAAAGACGTGATGATAAACAGAAGGAAGGGGGTGCCATCATCCATGGGACTATGACTCTGCTGGATTCACGATCGCAATCAATGGAAGCTAAGCTCTCCGTTCCGCTTGCGCGTATCCGTGGCTGGCGTTGGGTACCCGCACTCGGGAGGAAGGAACAGACGACTGCGCCACTCACCCTACGGACTTGATGACGAACTTGGACGTGGCCAGCTCCGAGGCTGCTTTGTTGATGCAGCGTCATTCCGCAGTCGTCCACGAAATCATCAGATGGACCGCACTTCGCCCTCCAATTGATTACCTACCTGGTAGTCCTTGATGGAGTTCAAGTCAGACGCGGCAGGCAAGAAGCCATACGACATGACCAACAGAGCACGATTCGGCATGACGAGGGCCGCAAGGCTGGTTATCGACCACGATTTCGGATCTGGCTTCGGCTCCATGCCCCACAGAAACTCGTATTGGGTCTGGCCTTTCTCATAGCATATGTATCCGATGGACTTTACCGCAAAGCATTGTTGACGACATCTTGTCCTGCCCGCGATGTTCTGTGGCCAGTTGATTGGCGGTGCAAGTACCGACGGAGATGCGTGATGCAGATGCGTGACGCGATGCAATGCGATGCCATGTGCAGACGCACATTTGCCGCCGCCTTTCAGATACACATACGGAGTACCTACATCATACATGAATGATGATATACCTGCCCGCGGCTACGGCACTGCCTCCAATTACCGCACTGCGTATCATCGAGCGTTTGCGGTCCGCCAAGCAGTTCACTGTGTCGATGGAATGATGGACTGGCCTGAGTGGCTTGACTGACTCAATCTTGTTTATTCGGTGCCAGACACCACGGAACGTCGGTGACACAGCATCCCCAGACCCCAGAGTCAATCAGGGAGTCGGGGACTAGGGGAGGCTTGGCTGCAGAGCCGGAAACGTGCGATACCGATGCTGCCGCATGCCAGAGCTTGCTCTGTGAGACTGTGCTATGTACGGAGTATGTAATACAAACAGATTTTGTACACATGATGTCTGCCGACGGCATCTCGAGCCGATACATCAAGTCATTGTCCCTTTTTTTGATTTTTTTATTGATCTTTGCCTCTTCTAATCCCTCTTTGGCAGTCACAGTTCCTATCCAACACACACTGTTTCCGTGCGGCAGCGAGCCGATTCACTCTGTCTAATAAGGACGCTTATGGGCCATCTTCCTGTGAATCGCGCACGCATGCTTGTCTCAGTCGGTGGCACAAAAAACGTGCCTGTGCCATAGTGGACAGGGAAACTTGGGCTGCAGCATGCACATTACTGGGACACATTGGGCCATTCTAATTTGTGGCCATTGAGACAATTTGGGAGGACACGAAATGTGTATATTCACACGCACGCACACACACATGCATACCTTCATGTGTAATTCGCACTCTTTGCCTTGTCCGAAGAAGCCGGGCTCGTATGACATTGCGGACGAGGCAATAATCATGAGCCGGTCATTCCATCATCATCATCTGACATCTGGTCTGATATAATAACTGTCTGATATAATAACTCGCGCCACGCAACCCCGCGCACCAAGATCTCCCGAGGCGTGAAAAACCTTCGTCGATCCGCTCACACACGACAATTTTGGGAATATCTCCGTCTGATAATCTTGGCCATGAGGCCTTGGCTCCGGCCCACTTGCCGCCCATCAAAGATTTCAACGTGACGCGCCATCACGGCTGCGCCGTCCGGAAATAGAATACAGACTCTCCAGATTAAGGTGTATATTCGTGAGACCTGACAGCTCAGTATAAAGATCGAACTTCAGGGCCTTGCAAGTCGACAAACCTCCCGAGTCCATCAAGTCCTCATTGCCAATTCGTTGAGGTCGATAGCCTCTTGGCACTGGCCTTTACTTGACAACTCTTTCTGCTTCTATGCCAGCAGTCCCACAGTCAAGTCTGGCATCAAGTCCTCCTGCCATTCGCCGAGGCTGGTCTTCATCTTCGACACCCCTCCTCTGCTCCGGTGTGCAGGCAGTTCCACGACCAAGGCTCCCATCAAGCCCTCACAATACGTGGAGATAGGTAGCCTGTTCCGCTGGTTATCACCCTCGACAAACCCCTCCACCACGTCGCCCGATGATACCAGTAACCAGCGGCTGGAACTCTCTGCTTCGGCACGCAGTCCCGGGCGCCAGGTAAACGATTTGGAATCTCAATGTGGTGCTCATGAGGCGTCTTCCAGCTTCGTCACATTCTCAGACTCCATGCACCTGTTCTGCCCGAGTCTTGATCTGATACAGCAGTCGGCCTCTCAAAAACGTCTGGTGCAGTGCCGCTTCCTTGAATTGCGGACCTTGAGGAGAGATCACGCCCTTGCCGTACCGAGATGAACATGTCGAGCGTGAGCTGACTTACATGGCGGAAAGGGCGTGCAATGTTCCGCCACGTAAGCCAGGATAGGGTATCGTTCTTATACTCTTTTCTTTTTTTCAGTGAAACGCGTGTGATATGTATATGTTGGGCTATCTGTGACAGTCAGCGCGTTTCGTCTAGATGTGCATAAGCGACGACGACGACGACGACGACGATAATGATGTGATGTTGAGATGCACGGAACCATAAAGGGGCTTCGAAAATGGAAGACGGTGCAAAGGAAGTTACCACGGCCATGTTTCTGGTCTTTTGGCAGGACGTTTGGAACTGCCCGTCCGATGTCTTGGTGTAGCTCTTCTTTCTCTTGTTCCTCGAGTAGGATTTTCGTAGACAGGGCACGGGTGCATGGCTGTTGGTACTTTCATGAGCGGACTTCCACGACCTGGTATGTAGCTTCATGTTTTATCCCATGAGTCTTTGCTGATCTCATCAGATGAAAGATAGAAACTGATCTTGAAGTCTGAAAACTGATCTTTCTCCTTCGTCGCTGCTGAGCTTGTGAAGCGGACAGTGCCATAGACTATAGTTCCCAAGTCCATGTCTTGAAGTCTTCGTGTCGCATATTTCTATCGAGATAGTATATGCTTTCCTTTTTCTTAAATCTTCATGATTCATGAATCATCGTTAGTGTTAGTATTTTATGAAAAAGACAATCACGAAATGTGCACATATCCCTTCAGTTTTGCCTACTCGCTTCTTGAGATGCTCCCACATTATGTGCTGTACTTTCCGACTCAGGGAGTCATTGCTTTCACTGTATCACTCTGGTCTTGGAGACCCATGTAAATCAGATGTTTCATCAATCATTCACCATGTTCCCATGAAGTCAGATGGACCAACTTACAAACCAGTAGGTGTCTCTTGGCTCATATACTAGACACGGAGTCAAGCATTAAGTCAAGCACCCTGTGTGTCACGGGATTGCGCGAAACAGCGTTCAATATGTCTCCATATATCTGCTCAATGCCCTCAAACACACGTGTAGCGGAACAAGCGTCGTTGAGCAACTGGAGTGAAAGAAAGTGCAGGCACTTCGAGAATACGATGTGAGCATTGCGTAAAGAAGCTTTGCGTAAAGAAGCTTTGTGTAAAGCATGATGAACTCTTGTACCTCGTGGCTACCGTAAACGATCTGGCCGATGAGAATTAGCATTTTGTGCGATTCAACTGGTGGACTGTGGTCTCGGGTATCTACACGCGGCAGATTGTAAAAAGAGGTCCTTGGAGAACATGATGCACACTTTGCTTCCAGAATAAGTCGTTGAGTTTCTAATATGACAAAAGAGCAGGGATGAAAAAAGTCTAGAGCACCGCCGATGCTGCGGACCTCTAACTATTGATGGCCTCACGAGTCCCGACTCCCGACACACGCGCGGCATCCCCTTCGCGAACCAGGTGGAACAACATATGTTACATACATCTATTGATCACTGCGTATTATCCTTCATTCGCGTTTCTGATCTTCCGTTCAAAAGATTTCGTCCAAAGACTAGGTGTGAGCGTCGGGTAGGATTTGATTACAGGTATGTAGATATGTACATATGTACATACAGTAATTCATCTACGATGCTCCAATTAGTCACAGAACTTGCATGATATATGTGCACCCTCTGCAAGGGACTTCTTTGTCTTGGCAGGTCCCATGTTCCTGCATTGGCGCTCTTACCTTGCATATGTTTTACTCGCCTGGCACATTCGTACATACCTACGGAGTAGGTACTCCATAGATCCCATGTGGGAATCTCATGATACATACCATTACCCACCACTGCATGCGAGGGCGAAGTCTGGCACGGAATCCCACGGGCGAGAAGGGAAGACGATTCGAAGAATACTTTGACCCGATATTCGAGTCAAGTTGTGAGCGAGATAGGGAGAGGCATCTGGCCTCACATCAGAGTCCAGACTTACATCTGGGCGCGTTACTAATCATTTCTCACACGGCATGCCTGGCATCCAATGAGCTCGTGTAGTTAAGAGCCAGTCCGTCTTGTTCGCTCTATCCAAAACATGAAAACCTCATCGGAGCAATTGACTTGGTTGAGTTTTGGTTCGAGTGTACACTGTAAACTCCGTGAGGGGAAGTTGCCCCACAGCTACATGAGCGCACTTCCTCCTCGCGCAAATCGGACGCTCGTGTCAACACCTTGAAAAACAATGAGCAGCTGCATGGATCGGAGCAAGGTAACATATTCCCATACGACCGGATCTTTCTATGTATGTACATACATATTCGATCGTTTTGAAAGATGGCGCAACGACGCGAACATGACGGGTATGTACATGTATGGAGTACATGGGTACACAGACATCTATCTAAAGTTAAACGGTTATTTTTTGGGACCAAATAACCTTCAAACGTCCCGAATGGAGAAACCATGCAGCCGCTTCCATGGGATTCGGCGCGAAGGCCGATGATAATTACTTTTTTGTGTTTTGACCTTGTCTTGGACTTTGGAGCCGCTGACGTCAATGCGTTTGTTTCTTGTTCTTGCGCATTGTGCTCCGTACATACAAAAACCTTCATAACTACAACCTAATAATTCACGTCCAAAACATAGCGGCCGCGACGGCTCGTTGCGAAGTGGGGAGAATCGAAATATACGGAGTACATACGCCACAAATCATTGCGGAATCCGTAATCCGATTGTACCTACCTACCTATATTCTTTGGCATGTGCTCGCGGCCCAGCATCTTCGTGTTGTCTTACACTGTATCATATCTCGTACATAACCAACTGGTTCTTTTGTCTTCGTTTGTAGGTGCATTCTTGGTTGCGAGTAGAGCTCTGACTGCTGTGCGATACCTGGTATACGGAGTACATATGTACTCCGTACATATCATCCATTTTGAGCGACCCAATCGAGACCTGCTAGCCGACCGGGGTATCCATAAAAGCATGCCATGTTGGAAATGAGGCTTGGCCCCTGAACAAGGATTCTCAGCAACCCTGGGCCGCTCGTGCGAGAAATCTGCGAAGCCCCGACAGCCAACAATGAGGAACAAGTTGCAACAGACGACAAGGAACTAAAACCGCCAACAGACCTACATACATACTTCGTAAGAACGGAGTACATACATACGGAGTAGGTACATATGTAGGTATACCTACTCTCAACTACCTACTCCGTACATACAATCAAATCCGATGCAGCAAACGTGGCGGGTGGATGCCAAGGTGTTGCCTCGCAGCCGGGAGTTTCGTTCGTTCGGGGAGCAGTGTGATCCGTCATGGAGCGCTTGACGTCCCTGTAATTTCCACATCGTTCCTGTGAAGCGGGCAGGGTTCATCGGCAGGCATGCATGCGTCCCGCGCTGCATCGTCCGAAATGCACGAGGTTGTGCTGGAATCTGGAGAGGGGACCGATGTTGGAGGCAAGACGAAACTTTGACATGAAACCAGGAATACGTGGTTGGGCAGGCAAACGGGACACGGCAAGCCGGGAAGGCAATTGTATGTACATAGAGGGAAGGGACTCGGTACGCAGGTACCGAACGATCGACGTGCAAGGCACATCACGTGGTTGCATGGGCGGGTAGGTAATTTGGGTGCCGCCTTGACAAGAACCCCCGCATTCATCGACGTGAATTTGTCCAGTTGTGGGTTAAAATGCCCGTGCTTCATCACATTTCACCACGTTGAGCGCGGCATCCTGCAAGAGCCATGAGATGAGCAATGAGCCAGCCGCGAATCCGTGATCAGCCGTGAGTCCGTGACTGATCAGCCTTCATCATCAGCAGCCATCAGGTCAAGCAACCCTCGTGTTGGCTCAGTCTGATGAAGGGAACGATGGGACGATATGGGAGGGACAGTGTGATCCAGCACGCTCGCGTGGCTCAGATCCCTGACAGATGCTTGGCTACCATTTTCTTGCCTCGCGACGATGTTGGGCCGAGAGTCGAGAGTCGAGAGTCGAGACCAGCCAGCTGCAGAAGCCGACGGGTCCGGCCTACCTACGATGCGTCGATGCCTCTTCTGTCTCTTCCGACTTTTCTGGTCACATCCACGGCTCCATTGCACCCTGGCCGTGCGAGAAAGGCTTCTCCGGCCTCGAACGCAACGATAACTAATCTCGTCCCTGGTCCCTTCATGAGTTCATCCTGCAGTCGCGGCTTCCACGGACTCACACATACATGTATGTACATACATACATACATACCTGCCTTCGTACCGGCAATTCTGTACCGATAGAGGATGAATCTGTTCAAAAACTTCAACCGCTTTGTTTTAAAAATAAATCGGGTCCGGGACTGGGCTTCTTGTGCTCCAACTTTCAAGCCTCCAACATCTCGTTTGGAGCTCCAGTGGGTCCTGTCACCATCCATGATCCGAGCAGCTTCCCAGTAGTAAGTACGTACCTAAATAGCTCCCAGTAAGCTCGACTGTGTGAGTAACCCCTGGCCGGACCTCGTCATTTCTCATCTCAGCCTGTGTTGTAATTTCCGCCGGGTCTTGGTCGGCACCAAAGCTCTTGGTTCTGGCCGACTGTTTCTTCCATCTTCATTTCTGCGTTCGACCTCATACTGACGGACGGTCTATCTATCTCCTGTGTAATGTTCGTGCCGTCTACAGACCCGACATAGCTGGATTAGTTTTTAGACCCTTGGGAATACCTCTCGTCTTAGTGAGGTTCTTTTAGCATCCCGAGTCCTTGCCTCAATGTAAGTGAGTCTGGGGGAAACTGAGCAGCATGCGAAATAAGTAGAGCTGCTGATAATCGTTAACCGAAAACTGCGGATAGCATTAGCATTCACCTTTCCCTCTCCTTCCTCTTACGATATAGTCGTGTTTCACTTTGTCACGTTGTTCCCATTGTTTGTCATTCGAGACCAAACAGACCGTCGACGACTAGTGACCACACTCAATACTAGCAACTGCGCACTCAAGGCTATTTGCCTATCAATCATTGACAGACAAGAAGCACTCAACTTTCTCTTGTGTTAAGTCTTCAATCTGTTTCCGCGACGAATCCTCTCGGTCGTTACATGATCACTATCTTTCCTCGCAACTGAGACATTGCAACCGAACATTCTTTTTGGCCGACATCGCGGAAGAACAATGTAAGACATTCTTTCTACTACTCTGAGTCTTATGTGGAGTACGCAACTTATCCGACACCAGAATTGACGTGTAATTTACCACGGCATCAAACCAGCTACTAACGTCCGTTCTATAGTTGCGCCTGCACTGAGATAAACGCATATCTCGAACAGAGTTCTCACCGTGTTATATAGAAATCCTGTGCCGTAAAAGCTCAAACATTGTACGTTAGTGCCGTCTTACCACTGAGCGGCCATGGCACGAGTCATTGGCGAGGGCCATGTGTCTCTGTTGCGTTTTCTACTCCCATTCTCTTTAATATTCTGCTCTTCAGTAGGAAAAGCTGACATGCTTCCTGCAGACTGCGGTCAACCTGGATACTGTTGATGGAATGTGAAAAATCCAGAGCTATCATCCATCATCTATCATCTATCATCAATCATCACGTGCCACCAACTATAGATATCGAAAGCAACAGACTCTGACCAGGGCGACTCGTCTCTTGTTTGCTTCCTGTATCAGTTGAAGACCAAATTAAACAGGCTGGAGATGGCAATTGAGATCAGCTTGCCATAGCGACTTGATCTGAATGAATTCCTTCTCACTTTCTTCTAGCCTTTTTTATTAAGCATCATGAGAGAGTGGGAGACGAACAATGAGAACCTGATCGCGGCGAGTGAAGTTGCCTCGTCAGCAAGCGGCAGCATGTATTGTTCTCGACCGTCCTCATCAAGATCAAAAAGGTCAAAAAGGTCAAAAAGGCGATCAATCACCCCTCCAGCGAGAGGACCATCGTATTCCACCATGATTTCCGACCACAACGACAAGAGGTCCTCGAGGGACATCACGAACGACGAAAGCATAAGCATTCTTGATCCAAGACGATTCACTCCCACGCTACATGCTAATCTCGTATCCGAGATACTAGCTTTAAGAAGAGATCAGGAGGAGAAGACGAGGCAAATTGAGAGTCTTGAGACTACTCTGCATTCAGTGAAGGAGGAACACGGTAGACTGCAAGAAAGCCTTACCAATACGTCAAAGGAGAGTCGTTCTCTTCAAAGGCAGCTTTCGCTACTCGAGGGTGGATCATCGTCTGCACTGAGGGAGCTGGCACGAGAAAGAGACGAGGCTGCAGAATCTAATACAGATGTAAAGAAGCGGCTAGAGGCGGCACAGAAGAAAATACGCAGCCAGGAGGATGAGTCGCAGAGGGTTCATGACCTCTGGGCACAGGACAAAGATGACTGGGTCAACGAGCGTCGCAACTACGAGCGGAAGCTGCACATTGCAGAAAGCCGTTTGAAGATGGTACTCGATGAAGTAGCGGCTTACGAAGCAAACCGGACGAATGGGGCGACGAACACGACTGCGACTGAGCACGACGCCGAAGTTGACGACAGTGGAGCAGAGAACGATGCTGCGAGTGTGCGGTCCATGAGCATGTCCAACGGCCTCCGGCTTTCTTTACTGAACGGTCCGATCCTTCAACCCGGCAATTCGCTCGCAGATGAATTGAAGTTTGACGAGGATGACCAAACCGATGCTGAAGGGCGTGAGAGCGTTATGTCCTGTCGCATGAGTCCAAAATTCACAAGACCGTATAGCCGCGACAGTGGTTTCGGTAGGTTACACTTCAGGAATCAAAGCATCGAAAGCGTGAGTAGGCCTGGTAGTGTCGCCCGCAGCAGACTCTTTATGAATCCGGCTGTGTTGGAGGCTCTAGAAGGCGAGGACGAAGACGAAGACGACGACGGAGACGAAGACGCCGCAAAGGCTCCTCCTACAGTCCGGGCATGTTACACAGATACTGCGGTACAATACTCTCCGCCACCATCGCCAAAAGTCCTACCGAGGCCCAAATCACCCATCCCCGAAGTCTCTTCACAGCGTGTGAAGGGAACAGAGTCGGATGTTCCTACTCGGGTTGATGGTGAGGTAGAAGCCAATCAGCGCAGAAAGCGCGTTCAGCTCAGCCAAGTCGGTCGGCCATTAAGTATAGAGCCACCAAAACCTGACCGTAAAATGGTTTCGAGGTCTGCGCAAACGGACGAGATACCTTCCAGCCCGACCAGGACGCCAGAACCGACAGTCCCCGAAACGGATGTACCATTACCAGCTCCCGCGCCGATGGTCACGGCTTCGACGCAAACCGATGAACCACTGCTCGTCTCTACTAGTGTTGTCACGTCTATAGTGAGAGCCACACCATGTCCTGCGCCATTACAAATTCCAACGATTAGCATTCAGCCTCCCACAAGTTGCCCGACCACACCTAGGGAGCCCCGACTTCCCCAGCACTTCAAGAACTTTGGCTGCCAGGTCAACTTGCCTTCAATCACCTCAACAATACATGCCAGTGTTCAGACCGAAGGGATTCAGGTGGATAAGAGGATTGCTTTACTACCTGTACATTTGCACCCGTCGAACATTACGTCCCGACCACCATCGCCCAATTCTCTGAAAGCTGGAACTGATCCGGATCAAGGAGACGCAGAGTTCCCGACCAGCATACCTCCCCGCAATCCCATGAGGCTGGCCAACAGCTATGATATGCCTGACCTGCCATCGTCGCCTCTAACATCACAAGAAGAAGAGGAGGACAGTTTCTCTGGCCCGGCCGATGATCAACCGATGTTGAATAGGCAAGGTTCGAAGCGGATAAACCGCTTCAGTAGCCTGTTCGCGGGATTTGACACGGCAAGCTCTGAAGAAGAGCACTGCTTTGCGGATGCTGACGTTAGTGACTCAGAATTCCGCACTGCTCTATCGGCCCCGAAGCCACAGCAAGCTGCAGGACGAGCAGCAAAACACGGCTCACTCGGAACGGCTACTGTCAGACCTGGACAGGCGAAAATGAATGCCAAACGTGACAGCACCGAGGGGCTCAACTCCTTCCGAATGGCCGGTCAAGAGAACTACCCGAAAGGCCACGAAAAGAAGCAGGGTCTTGTCCATCGAATCAGTACCACCCGAAGGGCAGCCATGATACAGAGCGGAATAGCCTCCCACCAGCAAAGCCGCTCCGGGAGTCCAGATATGTCTCACGGAAAAAGCCCACCATTCCCAATACCGAACCGAGCAAGCTCACGACGATCACAAACTGATCTCAACGCGCCAAGCGACGGCAGAGAAAGTCCCGCCAGAGGAGAAGCGTGGCGTGGACAGGGAGGCAGTGGCTCCCCGAACCGGTCACCGAGCATTCGCAAAGTGCGTTCGGCGGCGGCAATACCGCCACGCGGGTCACGGTTCCGAAGACGAGGAAGCAGGTCTCCCCCTCCTCCGCCGTTGACACCCTCAACAGAGGCACCCGAAAGCCCAGGTCTGCCGCCTCTACCTCGAAATGACATCACGACGCCTCGGACAGGGCGCGATGGAAGTCAGTCGAGCGATTACGGGCATGGCCCTGAATTTTCCATCAATACGAATTATACTGCCAACACACACAACACGGCGTATACTACGGACACGGGTACATCAAAAACGGTGGGCGTAGTTGATGCCATTGCCCAAGCAATGGTTGGCGAGTGGATGCTTAAATACGTGAGACGAAGAAAGTCTTTCAGCGTTGCCGAGACCAATGGCAAGGATGACAGCAGCAACGATCGCCACAAACGATGGGTTTGGCTCGCGCCGTATGAACGATCGATTCTTTGGAGCAGCAAACAGCCGTCTTCTGGCAGCGCCTTACTGGGCAAAACTGGACGCAAATGTGAGTAGTGGGAGCATGTCGGTGATGAACAAGGTCAACAACGACGCTAACGAAACCTCAGTGATGATCCAGTCGGTCTTGGATGTGAAAGACGATAATGCGCCCCCCAGGGTTATGCCTACTGTCTTCAACCGGTCTATCCTGATACTGACTCCGCAGAGAGCGCTCAAATTCACGACAGGTTCGGCAGAGCGACACTATCTCTGGCTGACGGCATTATCATTCTTGGCACATTCTTCACAGGCTGTGCCGGAGAATATTCCTGCGCCTCTGCCACCAAAGGTCAGGCAACATCATTTGCCCGAATTCGAGCTCCCTCCGCCGAGGGTGAAACGAGGCGGCATACGAGACTCGATTCGGCTGGCCAAGGGCAAATCATCCATGTCCAGAGTGGGAAGCTCCAACGCGTCGAGCGTCGGCAATATGCCCTCTTCTCGGAGGGACGACGCGACTGGACTCCGTGCTGCCGACGCATCATGGGCCGCTCCAGCTGGACAAGGTACCGGGCAAGCAAAGGAGGCTGCAGAGCCCCCATTTGTGCCGCGGTTTTCTGAACGGGGGGCGAATGCCATTGTCACACACGGTCGCAGACGAAGCAACACAGGAGGGCATGTTGCCCCGCCATTGTCCTTTCGCGGATTTTCCGGATCACCAGGAACTGGTGCTGGTGGCTCACAGCACCCGGGACATAGCACCTGCAACGACAGTGTGGACACGACCATATCATCCTCTGATCTGTTCCAAACCCAGGCTTCAACCAACTCGACTTGGAACATGAGTCAAACTGTGTCTGAGCGGACTTCGGAAACGTCGTTGAGACCGGGCAACTTCTTTGATGCCATCGGAACTGTGCGAATGGAAGCATTCATTAATCCGCTAGCTTTTTCGCAGGGCAGCGAGTCTCCTCCTCCTATTGGCGGGAGGGACGTCTACCGAAGAGGTGTGCGCAGGAAGAGCAAGGACCTGAGGAGGAGGAATAGTCGCAGTCGACATCGCGAAATACATGGCCTCGGTCGCAGTCACAGTCGAAGCGCCAGGGCCAGACAAGGTTCCTATAGCAGGGCGCCTCATCCAGTGGAGGAAGAAGACTATTTCGTCCGGGACGACCCTTTTAAAGGTTTCTGATGGCGATCGTTTTTTGAATGACAACACATTGTACCACTACAACTTCAGCGTTCTTTTTGTTCTTCTTTCTGCTGTTCTTTGTATTCGTCGTTTTTGTTCATTCTACCCACTGTACGATACCACCTGCCATGCCACTCTCGCGGTGCTGATGTGCGTTTTTAGCTTGGTATATCCAAGGTCTGTAGACAAAAAGACATTGTCAGGACTTTCTCGTCTTGCAAAGCATGTTGCGAGATGGACACCCTTTTTTCACTTCTTCTCTCGGTATGGCGTTTGGGGCATTCCATTGCTCTCTGGAAGCGTGGATCCCGCAACGCATTAGCGGTGCATGGTACCTAATCTTCGTGAAGATGCTGTGTCGTCGAAATCGTCGTGGTCGCGACGGCGGGGGTAGTCGTCCGGGTATGTGCTTGTTGCGAACGACGGAGGTCTCTCCAGGAAGCCAAGAGATGTGAGATGCGTGGACAACAGGTCGTGAGGAAGATGGGCGGCCAATGGCTTGATTGAAGACTTTTGCAATATCGCAATCTACAAATCAATTGCTGTCAAGCGCGGAAGGCAACGTGGTGGCTGAAATATCCGCGAGCCGAGGTTCTACAATTGAAGGTTGAGGGCCAGGCCAGGATATGTACATATATTATTATATGACATTGCTAGAATCGGTAGAAGTTGATAGCCTGCAAACAAGGATAGCAAGGATTGGCGACTTGAGATGGCTTTATTCCCGTGTTGACCGTTCGCCCAGGACTCCCGAGTCCTTGGTTAATCGCTGGACCCTGATGACGCGCCCCGCCAGCCCCTCCCGCAGCTGTAACAGCTCTCTCGCGATTGAAAGTTCCAAACTCCAAGTCTTCATCTCAAATCTGCCCTCCACGAGTCCGCAACGACGTCACCGAGACGCACCGCATCGCCTCACATTTCAAGTTCCAACACGACCATCTCTCCTGTCATCCGGAAATACCACAACGGAACGCAAACGAAAACAACACAAACACCAAACATAGCTCCCCGCGCCGTCCCCCAAAATCCCGCTTGGCGCGCCAGCCGCAACGCAACGCAAGCATGGAGCCCGAGTCCCTCACCGACATGCAAGCCCGCCACCGGCGTGAGCTGAAAGACCTCCAGGGCCGCATCACAAGCAAGAAGAAGAATGCGACCAAGAAGACGCGCCGGGGGGTCAATGACGAATGTGCACAGATGGAGCGTACACTGCGGGAGAAGCAAGACGGAGAGATGGCAGGCCTACAGAGCGAGAGTGCCAATACCGATGGCGATGCGAGTCAACAGCAAGAAGATGATTCAGAGGCCCAGCACGAAGACAGAGATCCTACGGGTACGGGGTCGAACCACACGACACGCACAACAGAACTAGACAGCAAAATGACCAAGCTGGACATCCAGGACAGTCAACAACAACAACAACAACAACAGCAGCAGCAGCAGCAGCAGCAGCCCTCCTCCTCACATACTCTCCCAGAGCAACCTCCATCGCAACCACAGTCACAGTCACAATCACAACCCCCCCGCAAACGCAACCGCCAAAAAGACCGCCTTGCCCGCCGCGCCGCTGAACAGGCTGCCCTCGCGGAACAAGCCTCCGCAGAAGCCTCCTCCATGACAGACCACCGCGCGCTGGAACGCACATCTCTTACGAAAATCTTTGAAGAGCACGGGCTGGTGGAGAGGGAGATTGCGCCGGATGGGCATTGTCTTTTTGCGGCGGTGGCGGATCAGCTTCTCGTGAGGGGGGTTGTAGCTGATCTTGGTGGTGGTGGTGGTGGAAGCACAAAGGATCCGCCGTATAGAATTGTTAGACGCGCGGCGGCAAAGTACATGGCTGAGCATGGGGAGCAGTTTGAGGGGTTTCTGGAGGAGGATCTGGGGGTGTATGTGGCGAGGGTGAGGGATACGGCGGAGTGGGGGGGGCATTTGGATTTGATGGCTCTGGCGGGGGGATATGGGGTTGAGATTCGGGTTGTGCAGGAGGGGGGGAGGATAGAGAGGATTGGGGTGGGAGAGGGGGAGAAAGAGAAAGAGAAAGAGCGGAAGATTCTTTGGTTGGCGTATTATCGGCATGGGTATGGGTTGGGGGAGCATTATAATAGTTTGAGGACAAAGGGGTGAGATGATTTTGATATTGAGCTTGTCTCGGGAGAGAGTTTCTTTGGGAGTATATTAGGAGGGCAGACGGAATGGAGTTGTGGCTCTCTTGTCAGTGGATGGGTCTTTTTGTCTACGTTTTGTTGTTTGTGCGTCTGTCTCTTGTTGGTGTGCTGCTTCTTGCTGTGATGTACGCGGTGTTGTGTATGACTGTATTGTGCGATTCTTTTCGACGGGATCGGTGGTGTAGCGTAGAGGTGTGTAGAGCGTAGAGGTGTGTAGAGCGTAGAAATGTATAGAGCGTAGAAATGTATAGAGCGTAGAAATGTATAGAGCGTAGAAATGTATAGAGCGTAGAAGTGCGCAGGTCTAGGTGTCTATAAGTCTATAAGTCTATGCGTGTAGTTGAGCGTACAAGTATAAAAGTAAGTTAAAGTTGTACAAGAAAAGCACACGAGTCACGTATGTGACGTATAAAAGCCAAAAAATGCAGACTTCACCACCTATACCTACATGTCCCTAATCCAATATCTATATATACCTCGAGATTCATGCCCTAGCCTCTGGCCCGGAAATATCCTCTAGAAGTTCGAGTCCAACCCTCACTGCGACCACACTGAAATCAAGTGCCGCACCGTCACATCCTCCTTCTCACCCGACTCGTGCGTTCTCGCCGGCTTTATCAAACTCAGCCGATGCAGCGCCTTGGGATGCGGCTTCGCCGGCACCGTCTCGAGCACACGACCCGAGTCGTCGTCCTGGTACGTAATGGGCGAGCCCGGTGCCCCGAGCAGCGCCTCGTAGACCTCAGGTGTGAGACCCCAGGGAGGACCGCCCAGCGAGAGGGGTTTTCCGGAGGGAAATTCGAGGCAGACGAGACGGCCCGACGGGTGGAGGAGCTCGGCCATGCGAGAGGACCAGTTGGGGCGAGCGGAGAGCGGGAGGGCGCAAAGAAACTATTAAAACAAGGAAAGTTAGCGATCCCGTTCTATGATTCTTCCCTCTCTTCGTGGAAGCGCAGAGAGAGGGAGAATCATGCCAATCACGCGCGCCAGATCAATCATCCACCCTCCTTGTAACCTATTCCAGATGAAAACATACCGTGTAGTCAAATATCAAATCAAACTGTCCCTCCCCGTTACTCCCCAGCCCTTTCGTCCACGCATCCCCAAAGAAATCGCCCTCCACCCACTGGACTTGGCCCCTCTCCACGCCGTTTATAGGCTCATATATCCCCCTTTCGTCCATCTTCTTCTGATTCTCCTCCGCCATGCGCACCGCCTCGGTGCAGCAGTCCAGCCCAACGACGTCATAGCCAAACGAGCTCAGCAGGAGCACGTCATGACCCGGACCGCAGCCTGGCACGAGGGCCTTCCGTCGCACGACTTGGCCGGTCGAGTCGCGTAGGAGATTGCCGCGGTGGTCATGCTCCTGCGCGGGAGGCACGAGATCGGGTCGCTGGGCGAGTAGATCCGCGAGGGCGAGGGACGGGCCCAGTCGATCCCATGGGTGGTAGCCGTCTTGGTACAGCGCGGACCAGGTCTGCGGGTGGGCGGAGAAGGGGACGTCCTGGAAGGTTTGGCGGAGGCGAGAGGGAGGCTCGTCGGCGGTGGCGGGGGAAGCCATTCGCGGTCTTTTCCTTTCGGCCGGTAAGCGACGAGATTCGGAGAGTCGTTATTATAGGATGAATGCTCGCTTTACTAGAATAAATGTTGATGTGCTTTGGGATTTAGGACCGGAGGGGATCAAGTGGACACGTAGGCAAGGAGGATTCGTCGTGAAGTCATGAGATGGAGAGCTCTTTAAAAAGGACGAACAGACGTGACGAGGACAAGGTCTGGTGGTCAAGGGTGTGATCAATCTGGCAAGTTACCGAGGGACGTACTCAAACGCGCGACGTCACCGTAAGCCTTGGTGCCAAATCCACTCCACTATCCGAAAGAAGCCACGTCATTGGCCAATTGGACGACACACTCACTGCAGCGGGCCCGCATAGCGGGTCACCTCAGACTTTGATGACTGCTATTGCAGACAAGGACAAAGACACGCTCAGCACATCTCGTATCATTTTCAACTTCAAGACCCCGTGTAAATAAAACTCATCTCCAGGTCCCACCTCACCCAAACAGCTGTAGCGCATTCCGCATCCCAGGGTATCCATCTCGTGTTGCATGCAGACAATATCAAGAAAAAACCAAAAAAAGCCATTACTTCCACGCGATCCCACATGTCAGCCCCTAGTTTGATAGTTTGCGCCTGAAGGAAACAACTTTTTCTTTCTTCTCTAGGAAGAAGTCGCTGAAGCAAATGGCGTAATTCCAATGAGTCGCCGAAAAACAAAAGAAGACCGTTCAAGCCGATACCGTGTCGTAAGGTCGAAGACGAATAAGGCTGTGACGTGGATTATAAAAGAGCAAACGCCGATTGCATACACGAGATGGATGTATTTCATTTCGATTCGTATTCGTGGGCGATAAAGCAGGTGTTTCGAGCCAAGCACGCTCCTCAGTAGGACCATGACTGTCAATCAAACCCGCCAGCTGGAGTCCAGACCAGGTGCAGGACGAAATAATGACGAGCGTGCACGACCGCGGCATTCCGAGTTCGCTGGTCGTAGTCTATGCAAGGCCACAGCTTTCAAAGTCGCGAACCATGACGGCGACTTGGGCTCGCTTGACTGCCTCCGCAATAAGATTCGCGTCCTTGAGAAAGGAATCCGTTGACGAGGCCATGCCCTGCAAGCGCAGCGGCGTGGGACAAGTCTGCGCGGGCTGGACGGCAGTTGGAGATTGTTGTTTTGTAGATGAGACCTCTGACGAGGCGGCCTCTGCGCGCGGTGACGAGATGGGTGCGTTCATGATGGGTTTGCGTGGTCCGTTATCTCATTCAAATCCCGGCCGAGTTGGAAGCGAAAAGAAGAAAATCCAGAGGTGGAGCGGCGCAGGTGTCCCGGAGACGACGTCTTGGTGTATGTAGGCGAGGGTCCGCCGACAGTAGCGTGTGCGTCGGACGATAAAATAGAGGATGATGGGAGAATGCAGACTTGGGGCAACAAGAGCAGAGGACGAGTTTTCGAGTTGTGAAAAGAAAAGAAAGGGAGAATGGGAAAGACGACGATAGCGTGAAAAAGCCGGCCCGGTTAGTCAAGTGAATGAATGCTGTTTGCCGGATTGATGACGGCGATGATCGGATGAAATTCCCGCTCCTTCAAGCGTGAATCACTGGTCGAGTTGGGCTTAGCGACAACTTACAAGCCGAGGCTGGGGTTTCGAAGGGGGAAGGAGCGAACTGCGCCGAGATTGAGTTTTGGTGGTTGGTTTGCTGCCTGCGGCCTGCTGCCTGGCTTCAAATGGATTTCGACCGAAAGACGAGAACATGATGATCTGATCCCACCGACGAAATTGGCAACCAAGTCTGGGGAGGTGGAGCCGCAAACAAAGTGACCAGCCAGTGAAAAGCCCGTCAAGCGCCAAGTGACCAGCCGGTGAGGCGGCCAGCCGAGGAACTTGTTCCGTTTGGAGAAGGGTGACGGACGTGTGGAGACGCGATCAGCACACGAACACGTCGAATATCATGCACACTTGTACATTGTACCTCTCGATAATCGCCTTCTTTCTACGGAGTGTTCGCACGCAATTCCTACCGTAACACTGCAAACCTCAAAGTGACAAAGCCCCTTGCCTCTTCAGTCCCCCTCGTCGCCTTTCGCGGGGTGCCGAGTTTTGACTTTTCACAGTTCATCCGAGGCTGTCACTAAGATCCGGGGGCGGGGGACGAATGCATTAGCTCTCGCGTGCTCTCTGCTCGTGGGTGCAAGCTAACAACATAGCTTAAAGCGCATTGAAAAGAGTCGTAGTTCGTACTCTGCGATTCGATGAAGGAATAAAGGGAGAGCCGAGAGATGCTCGAAATGCTACATTTTCTTCGTTTTCTTCATGTTTTCCCTTCCTGTTTAGGTTTAGTCTATTTCCTCCGTTTGGCTAGGTTTTATGTAGGAGACCTGATCTCTCTGCCCAAGACAAGCCTGGTTTTTTTTCGTAAAGAGAGGGAGGGACCCGATGTCGGATGACCTCGGACTCCCAAACTGGAAGGATCCCACTTTTTCTAGAATTCATTGTTGACCGCCCGCCGATTTTGAAATTGACCACGTGATCCAGGGCTAACGTGAGAGTAAGGAAAGAAAGAAAATGTTACAACTTACAACACATCACGAAAACCCAATTCGATTGCGATTTGATCAGCACTCATAACCTCCTCATAAGTTACCTCACAACTCCCCCCAGCGTTCGATTAAAAATGGGAAGGTAACGGCGCTGCCAATGGCGCAAGGACTGGCGATCAAGTCTTCGAACCCAAGGATGAGGACACTCGGCGCCGGGACCCCGTAAGACCCTCGATCTTTTCATCTCTTTTGCTAGTTGACTTTAAACATAAGCTCAGGTAACCGGCGAGCGGATAGGATCTCGAACGCACCTGCTTTCGGCCCTGAACAATCACTATTCGCAGGGTAGGGCACCGGGCGCAGCCGTCGCAGAAAGTATAATCCAAGTGCCTACGATCCCGCGTTGGCCCGAGGCCTCTCCGGGCGGCACTGCGTACGTGATGCATATCGACGGTTTACATCCAGAAGATACCAAAAAGCCGTGGGAAGTAGTCAGTTGCACGTGACGTTACGAACGAGTCATGCTGAGTATACTTACATTTCTCCAGTTGCAGTATGCGAATCACGTTTCAGCTTCAGGCTCGTGGGAGTCGAAGTCGGCGATTTAGGGAATCGCTACGTCACGTATGTTGCGCTGCCAGCACTTGGATCCTAGATTGTTGGATCCATCAATCTTCTCGAACCTTGACGCCTACTGGGGCGAGCTTGAGCGTGTCCGGATGCGAACGACGCAAAACTTCGAAACGTAAGGGCATCAAGAGGCTATCAGGTATCAATGCATAGACTACATATAGTGTTTCATGCATTGCTAATCCTGCATTAGCTGGGCCTGGACCATTAGGAAGGAGTATGATGAGAAGAAGGCTTGCGCGAAGGCTGCTGGAGGACAGGGCGATACCTGCGTACCAAACATTCATTCCAATGAAGCGCCGATATTCACGTCAAACTCCTCATTAACACACTATCTAGGAAGGCAGCCGGGAAGATCACTGGGTCGCCTGCAATTACGCGTCAGGTGGGGGCCGATCGAGCCGATCAGATAAGCATCAGAAGCATTGCATTCCATCTAAATTCGATGCGTATCATTCGGAAATATTGCGAATACTTACCAGCACGGAGGAACTGGCATGCATCGACCATTGTCACGTGACGGATCAATAAAACGAAGAGCTAAGACATGCGGTAAATGAGGTGGTATATGACCTCGGACTCGTCTTAGCTTTTCGTTTTATATAACCGTGCCAGTTCCTCGGTGCTCACTGCCGGTAAGTATTCGCATGATTTCCGAATGAAACGCATAGAATTTAGGTGGACCCCACTGCTTCTGATGCTTATTCGATCGGCTCAATTGGCTCCCACCTCGTCAGGACGCGTTCATAAAAAACTTTCCATCGCCTTTTCGTTGTCACATTTCATCGCTGTCCTGAATTATCACGTGATGTGCCGTATTCCGTTTCGAGGATTGGCGGTGCTTGGTTGTGGGCGCTAGCTTCGATCCTTTGTACGGATCCAGTCACATCGGCGGCTTTCAAATTGGGTGTCTTGGCCTGCGCACATTACTCAGTCCGATGACAGATACAGAAGTTCGGGCGCGCCTCGGTGCAAATCGGACGAGTCCGCACATAATGCGTGGGGGGAGGCAACATGCAATGGTGTTGTGGGTTTGGCCGACGATACTTACGAGCCGCGACTCCCCAGCTTCGCGCTTCGACCAAGTCCTCGCATTCCTCTATCATGAGAGAGACTCATCGGCGAAGCACGAGACCTTCATCAAAGCGGGAGAACCTCTTCAGAACAGAAATCTCTTTGAAGTAGAGGCCTCTTTGAAGCAGGAAATCCTCCTCGAAGAGAGAGATGCATCCATGAAGAAGAACGTCTGTGAAGCGGGAATTTCTTTGAAGTAGAAACTGCTCTGAAGCAGGGATATCATTCTGCAATAAACCCTCAACGACTTCACAAAAGTCTTCTTCCCTCTCAAAACATTTCGCCATACCACCTTTCGACCATCAAACTTCAACCCATCACGCCCCTACTTATTCTACACTTATGACTCCTTTCCACGCCCCAAGATCTCTCTCCCCATCTTCTTGATATCCTCGTGACAAATGATACTGCCCGTCCGCCCAGCTCCCTCCTTCCCCACCGCCACCATCGTCGCCGCCAGCTGATCTACCTCCAGCGTCGGCAACACCAGCCTCGTCAGGAACCACGTCCAGAGCGTCTCGCGCGCTGGGAATATCCCACACGGACGAACCGTGATGCTCTCCAGCGCGCCTTCACTGCCATCCGCGATGTCAAACATGGTTTTCTCAGCACAGCCCTGCGAAGAATATATGAGTACAATTTACGTCTAGTATGGAAACGGGGATTCTGAACACAATCATGATGCAGAACATGGGAAAAGACCACCAAGAGGAAAGTTCAAAAAACGGGGCGATGCCACATGAGAAAAGGAGTCAAGAAGAGGAACAGCATCATAAAAGAAGACGGGGAAGGGAAAAAAAAATCAGGCTCCAAAAGCGCGTTTGGGGTGATGAACAGCCACGAATATCGTACGTACCTTCGCCCTCCTCGTCGGCCCCATGATCCACAAACTCCGATTGTACACCAGCTCCGATGCATCTCCGCTGCAATACACAAACCGAAAAACGTCATCTTGCGCCAGCGTCGTCGCCCTCTCCTGCTTCATCATAGCGGCAAAGGCGCGCGTCGCGGCAGCGGTGTAGTCGACTGTGACGCGGAGATACTCCTCTGGAGTCCAGCGGGAGTGTTGAGTGTGGCGGCCGCCGATGCACCTATGTATTGAGATTGGGTGTTAGTTGATCTATCGTGATCACCTGCGCATGTCTTGCATTCATAGGGTATCCTGTTTTTCTTTTTCTGCTATCCCTCCTCCTCCAGGCTCCAACTGGAGCATTTTTCTTCCTGATATTCCTCGCTGGAGGTCTCATCAGATTCTCTCTTATTTCCTCTTTCTTTTCTTTCTTCGTAAATGGACTTCTTTCACCCCTTTCACCCTGCCACGCTTGAAAGAATATGCCCCATATGGCACACCGCACCAGCGAGAGTTCATTTTTTTTTTCTTTTTTGTTTCTCCTCCTCAAGACGGAGTTCAAATACCCTCTTGAAAAGCAAAGACAAACACAGGTAGCCCGCATGATGACATACCAAAAACATGCCCTCGCCCCCTTTATTGCCTCCATCTCCCCCTCCTTCCACACCATCCAATCCGTCTTCATCACCACGTTCACTTTGCGCCTCGCATCCTCACCTGCCATGATTTTCTCAGGGAGAGGCTTCCGCGTTAGGACGTGTATTCGTGAGATGCTCGCGTCGGCGAGACATCGCTTCAGGACTGTTGATCCGACGTATCCGGTTGCGCCGGCGATGATTACTTGCATCCCTTCGTTTTTGGGGGGTGCTTCTGAGGAGAGGAGCGTTGGGGCGGACGTGGCCATGATCTGGGGGAATGTAAATAAGTTTCGGAGATGCTAAAAAGGTGTGGTTTGTGAATAATTCGAGTAGTTCGTGCATGAGGAGTTGAGAAGCAGACTCGCAAGTCTCAAACTCAGCTCTAGTCAGTATGGAGTCATGGACATACGGATTACACCAGAGGAGCCGGCTTGTCCGGGACTCCGGTTGGCCCGGCCACGTGCCTTTTGACTCTCCACTCTCGTCAACAATGAACATCGTCTTCGATCCTTGATCCTGACTAGTTGATATTTCGCAAAACGGCCACCTCGATGGGTCGCCAGTTGGCCAGGGGTGCAAAATGTACACGAGAACTAATAAAAATTCTATGTACCTATACGCTTTTAACGCGACGGGGCGGTCAATTCTATACGCACTGCTGAGGCACTGCCGAGACGAATTGGACACGAACCGGTGATCCAAAGCCCCCTCATGCCGAGAAGATAAGAGAAGAAGAAAAAGAAAAAAGAGAAAGCTAGAGTGGAACTAAAACCAAAAAGTACAGCTTTCATGCAAACGCCATATTACAATGTCGTAATCTTCCCACTGCTCAGAAAGGACGTCTTTCACCTTGACATCATCTACCTATTACAGCACAACCACGGCAGCCCCGAATAGGGAAGCGAGCAAGTACAGCCCGATAGCTGTACCACCAACGCGCGTGAGAGGAGCACCGAGGACCGCAAAGCTGTCACCGTCAGTGCCATTTCCACCAGATGTCGAGCTGCCACTGCCGCTGCCACTTCCGCTGCCTCCGCCGCTGCCTCCGCCGCTGCCGCCCCCGGGAACTGATTTTGCGCAGCTGGCCATTGAACCACTAGCTGACTGGGTCTGCGCTTGGCCCTTGAAATCGCAAGCACCCTTGCCGTTCTTCTTGGCGTAGGCGTCGAGCACGTACGCGAGCTTTTGTTGGTTGGAGCACATGCTGAAAGTACCGTATTTGCCCGTGGTGGCGTTGCCCATGATGCCATCGCAGTACGAAGCGTCTTTTCCGCAAATGAAACCAAAAATGTCACCAAAACTCTTCTCAGTCAGGCTGCTCGCGGGTACACAAGACGCCGCCTTGACCATGCAGCTGCATGCCGAATCGTTGGGCGTGGGGGGCAAGCTCGAACTGGCTGCCCACTTCGAGTCGACGGTAGGACAGTCCAATACCTTGTTGGACGGACTGTAGGATGACATGTCTACACCCTTGGGCTTGACGGTGCTAATCTTCTTTTGTAGAGCGCCAAAGTCCTTCAATTTGATGGCAGAGCCGCCATCGCTGATTTTAACCAGGCCTGAGGGCGTATCCGATTAGTTTGCATGTCATTAGATGGGTATGGTCATTGCTGGATTGAATAAGGCCAAAGAGAGTGAAATGAAAAAGAAGGCAAGGGGGTAGAACACCTACCATAGTCATTGGTCTCTTGGAAATACTCATATACAATACCGCCGCTCACCACATCCGTCATGTTGTCCACGTACAATGCCGTCGTCTCGTCGAAAATGCGGCCCGCTGCTCCATTAGGCAGATTGCAACCATACTCGGCAAAGAAGATGGGAATGGAGTACGATTTGAAGAATTCAAGCAGGCGATTGTAACCAGAAGCCTCGAAACTACTGTCGCCGCACCAAGAGTAAATGTTGTAACCGAAGAAGTCAATCGAGTCCTCGGTAGGGCCGCAGTTGAAGTAGCTCGCGATCTGATCACGGATCGGTTTGTCGTCATTCGCAGCGTAGCCGACGCCCATTGGTCGGTATTTCTTGGACTTGATGTAGGCCTTGGTATCACGGGCCGCAGCCTTCACGTAGGCCGAAGCGTTGGTGTTGTTAGCAGCGTTACTGACTTCATTGCCAGCAAAGAAGCCAATGACGTTGGAGTACTTGGCCAGCTCATCCACGACCTTTTGGTAGCGATCAAACAGCGAAGTATCCCAGGCTGGGCTTTCGCGATTAATGGATGTGGTGGGCTCGCCAAGATCAGCCACGACGTAAATGCCATTGTCGTTGAGCATTTTCATGCAAGATGAGTGATCTTTGCTCGGATCGATCGCATAGACTCGGATGACGTTGGTTCTGAGTGAAACAAGATTGGGCACGTCGGCCTTACAGCGATCCGCATCGGCAAGAGGGTCTACATAGCCGGTCGTGCTAGACGTCGCGCCGGCTGCGCCAGACGCCTGTTGATACGCAACGCCTCTCATCAAGAATTGAGTGCCATTGGGGTAAAAGAATTTGGAACCCTGATGAATGAATTAGCACATGGCGATAGTCAGCTAGGATGGAAGTGACATGGTTCACACCTTGATCACAATGGATGGCAGGTCAGCGCCAAGCGCGCTGCCAACCAAGGCCATGAGCGACCATGTGATAGTTGAAGAGACCATTATAGAAAAGCTTTCAGTGACTCGCGAGTCGACAAAAATAAACCAAACGTAAGACTTGTGAAAGTATGGAAATCTTGCAGCTTCCAAGTGGCCGTGGTAGTCGTATGTTATTGGAGATAGAACTGGCCGAAGAAGGGAGAGACCACACGAATGACCAAGTAGCCGTCGAGTGCTTGCGTTGTTGCCACAAGGGCTGGTGAGATTTTGAAAATGGAACGCGATCCAACAAAGAGCAGTTGCGACACGAAAGCGCGCCTGCTGGAAAGTAACGACTGCGTTAGGTAGTGTGGCGAGGAGTCGGAGTACTTGGAAGCGTAATCCTCAAGCAGTAGATCTGACAACCCAAACCAACGCGACAACAGAACGAGGGCGACAAGGATAGAGGAAATGAATGAGGCCTGAGATAAAACAGCAAAACGATCAGGCAATAGGCAATAAGAGCCAAGGATGTCGCAGTCAGCTCGCGAGGCCACGAGGCATGAGGAAGTATATATGACTTGCCGACCGGACTATACGGCCATTTGCCGTCCAGAGCCTAGGCCCAAAGGAGCCATCGTTTCATACCGCATGCCAATCAGTCACGAACGACTCACTTGCATTAGGTACTTGCATACGGAGTAGCCATACTCCGTAAAACATTAGCATTCGTAGCAGCTCAGCCTCGAAGATAAATACATACAAAGGTAGCCGACATAAGTTATGATGTACAACAAACGAGAAGGCCCCCATTCCCACTTCTTCCTCCACAGTTACGGCAAAGCCGGAAAGGCTAGGACAGCAAAGCCAGCAGCATTGGCGCGTCGGTGCCTTTGCCACAGCAATACGGGCCGGAGTTTAGCTCAAGCAGGTTAGATCGTACGTCGTTGCCGAAGGCCTGAACGTGGAAAGCTTGCCACTAGGAAGGTGAAATGGCGGTACCGGGTACATACATACATGTACATACAACGTCTAAGCGGGTAATGGCCGTCCCAAGCGCCCTGGTCCCTGAATGAACAATTCGGAAGACAGTGCCGAGTTGGACGGCGGCAATCAGCGAAACGGGGACATGGCAAGCCGATGAGCCGACATGCTCGCCCTTTGGTTTCGTGGTACCGTCCGTCCTCGAACCGAGAGCGAGGAGCCGAGCATATTAACGGTCTGACTACATACCTCTCCGTAGGTACCTACCTGTGCATAGCCATGTAGCGCGTGTAGGTAGGTATCAACCCTCCGCCACAGAAGCCGCCGCTAGGTAGTCAACGGAGCAGAGGCGGAGCGACTTGAGAACAATACATATCCAGAATCCAGATGCAGAAACGTTTGCGTGGCGAGATCCGCACGTCTTGACGTTGTTCAATTGTGAATTGTGATGTTGTGTCTTGTTGCCCTGTGCCTGTGTCTGGCGATTCCAGTTGCCCGTCTGGTTGGCTGGCCGCTGTAGCCCGTGTCTTTACATAGGTACCTATGTACCTATGTACCTAAGGCACTCTACCTTGTACATGCATAACGCAGCTGCCGCCGTCAACGACAACTGCTCGCGCCTTGCATCAATGATTCAATTCCCACCATGGCCGTGATCTGCAAACTGCGAAAGGTCTACGTAATGCCTTGCACAAGAGCTGCGACCCGAACGCCTGCGCTTGCAGCAGAAAATTCTCGAGGCATCAGACACTACGTAAATACTAAATACAGCTTCTTCCCTCGGGCCGAGCCTGGAGAAGAAATTTGGGTCCGTCCCCAGAAGAATATTTTGTCCAAAATCTCCTGCACTATTTATGCCGTGACGAATCATGGCTGGCCGCTCATTGTGTCTGCGACATACAGCGTTACAACTTACCAGTGACCACAGAGCATGCAAGCATGTCTAATATGATACCTGCCGCCTTGCCTCGAAGGAACTAAAGGCGGAGACAACTGCCGAGGGCACATCACAAAACATTTCGTCATGAGTTGGTCTTGGTCAAGGTCTTGGTAACGAAAAAATATGAATACTATGCTTACAAAACGATACGAACGACTGGGCTGGCGACCGATCGAAGCGCCTCAACAAAAGAAGGCATCTTATATGATATTTCGGGGCGCACAATACGACAGGGCTACAGTACCATCGACCGATTTTGATGCAGCAGTAGGGTGCTGTTGTGGCCCGCACTCCGGTCTGCTGGTAAGACATTATCTTACCGCGTCAATGCTTACAATTCATCCTGCTTTCGATCCTCTGATTTCTATACTCAGGGACGGGAACCATAACGTACGTGTATCGTGGTGGCCGCTGTTGTCAAACACGTATTGCGGAGTTCGAGCATTTCCACCGAAGCGAATTCATCGAAGCTCACGCCGAGACGTGCGTCGGATTTATAGATTCATACGTCTCTGACACCCGCTCCGATATTGGCCCCGGTTGTCGTCTCATTTATGTTCCCCTCATGTCACGCTCATGCATTAGGTACCCAGAGTGCGTCATGCTGGCTTAATGTGGTCGCACATTTCATCATGAGGAACCGTCCAAAGAATCGTTGCATACACCCAGTAACGCGTGTGGCCTAATCGAGAGACGCATGCTTAGCCGATGCCTTAGGCGTATTTGTCGAGATGTCGTAAACCCCGAACCCTTGGAAACGTCCGTTGCTCAAGCGCCCTTACAAAAACATGGCTCATCCGCTACTCTCTCGACTCGCTTTGAGCAAACAGAAGAAACGCTACTTAGGAGCTTGCTCACGTTTGATGCCAACCAGTATCAAATATGCTTACCAAAATGGACCTTTTTTCGTGCTGGAATTTCAGGACCAAGAGATATCGCTGTCCCAAGAAGCGTGAGCCTCTCTACAAGCATGAGGAGGAGCAGGTTTATCCTATCCATTGCCTGGACCAACCTACCACCGCGAGGCAGAGTTTGCGCACGTGGGTCATGTGCTTCAACGATGTGCTCATTGCACCAAAGCTTCATGAGGCGCTGTGCCGCTTGTTGGAAATAGGCGACTGGAAGAAGCTTGGGACTCGCCTACGTGTCCGGGTAAGCACGTCGTAACTTTCATTCCCCATCAGACAGACCTTCCACGGGCTTTTCTGCCGTCATTTTAGTAGCCGTAAAAATGACTGATGCTTCGGTACGTCATCAAAAGGAAGACGGCCTCTTGGAAGCGTATGCTCCAAAATTTTACTCGCACGAGAACCCTGCCTGTACGTTTTTCTTCGACAAGCATTACGAATCTCGGATTGGAAGTCATCCCGTGGGTCAGTATTACAGTCTTCCATCCCACAGAGCTTTCACTCAAATATACCCGACGGATTACCGACCGGACCTGATCCATCCCGAATCTCCAACGACCGTGCAGGAAATTATTGACAGAAACGTGCCGCAATTGATACTGCATATTCTGGCCTTTTCCGACGCAACACTTGTCACAATAACGATGCCAGCAAATATGATGGACTATGCAAGCTTCAAATCCCTTTTGGAGAACTGGTCGCTCGTACTAGCTGGGCGACAGGAGGAAGTTGCTCTCGTGTATGGACCCCACAATGATATCTTGGAAGAATTAGTCCACAAGGCAGAAGAAAAGAATGCCGTTGAGCGGATCGAAAATTTGCGAGCATCAGAACGGTTCTCGCGATTCAGCATACTTCCCAACAGGTGGCGGAGACGAATCGACCCCGTCTTACAAAGACGAATCGTGCACGTTCCAAAAGCCGTCTACGAGGAGCTTCTCAGCCAGATCCGCCGCGATATTACACGAATACTGGAAAACGAAGAACAGCGGCCGATCGTTAATGATGCAGAAATCTTGTTTGCATGGATGAGCCAGTTGCAAGGTGGAGACGCGACCAGGAAGACTCGCGCCGTCACGATGCGCAACATGTTTAACTTTCGCCACCGCCTCTCGTCCCTACGCGATCCGTCAGGAGAGTATTTACAGACGCTGACGTTCCCGTTACAATCGACGCTATCAGCACAAAGTGCTAAGAAGTCCGTCGGGCACATAGCTCTTCAACATAAACGCGACATGGATAGACAAACATCAGAGAATCAATTGCGTTCCTTGATCAAGTCATTCCTGCAATCGAAGAAAGCCGGCTGGGACCCGTTGCAGAAGATGGCAAACGCAGGAGGCGTATCGCTCGACTATTGCAACATGACATCGCTGCACTTGATTTCCGCGGCAGATTTCCGCCCGGCGGTGCTCCAGCTTGTGGGAGGTGGAGGATTGGATCAGGAAAAGGACCGGAAAAGTACGAGATGCAACGCACCGGGGACCATGACGACAGCATATGCCTTGGAATCCGAGATGAGACGACCAAAGGACGCAGTGTGCCAGGCTATTGGAAAGGATTCCGAGGGCAATTTCTGGATGTACTGCCAGCTGGAACACTCCGTCTGGGAGCGATTGGAGGAAGAGCTGTACCGGCTGCAAAAAATTCTCAGCTCTCCCGTGTTGAGAGACTCGCTGCGGTTCGAGAGTAGTAAGATACAGTAGTGTCTTTTGCTTATGTGTATACGACCAACAAAAGGAGTCAGTATGGAGTTATATCCTGGACATGGACGGTCATCTACGTGAGTGCGCTTCTTTCATGGGGCATTCAACGGAGTTTATTCAATTTGGGCGAAAGGCCGGCAGGAAAAAGCTGCCTCAATTAATAGCTGGGTCTAGCAAGCGGACAAACTTTCCATTTAAAGATACAATACAAGCAACTACACACTGCATGACATACTGTCCCCATCTCATCGCACTCGCTCTGTTGAAACACACCACGTCTCCAATTCCGTCACTGGCCACAAAAGCTAAGAATTGAAACTTTTTTTTCTCGTACGCCTTCGTCACGCGGTATTGCTACCAGTCTTGACTCTTGTGAGGCTAGTGGTGCTTTTCACCGCGAAGCGGCTAACTTCCTATTGGGCGCATTCGGATTGTACATGGTGAAGCTCAAGCCAGATCATCTAAATCTTGCATTGCCCCTTTCGCTCGTACCAATTCGCCGTGCCAAAACAAGGACCAGCCCAGAAATTCCATGCCAAACAAGATCAATAACAAAGGCAATTGAGAATATGGCGATCTTGGTGCCAGCACGGATTCCACGCGATAGGCTGCCACCTCGAAACAAAGTTCATGACCGCGTGGAACAAAGACAGCCACTCTTGCAGGCCTTAACATTATGTTCACAGCTCTGAGTTCTACCCCTTTTTAGTGTTTTATTCGACCACAACGAACTTGGATGGACATCTTGGAATTTTGAAGCTTTTTGCGCATCAGAAATCGTGACGCCAGCCGAGAGACTACCTAACCTAACCTCACTAAGATCAGTCACCCTGAAGAGTCAAACGGACCCGAGACCACCCGTTCGACACGCTGGTTTTTCTAAGAATAGAAGCCCGGAAGCATCCTCTTCCTTCATTCTACGAGCAGACGAGTGAACCGTGACAATGAGAAAATAAATCAGAACCGATGTATCCCGAGACCCCTCTCTTCTCAAGCCTCCCTGTCCAAGGACTGCGCCAACACCATGTCATAGTACACGCCCCTCCTCTGCAACAACTCCTCATGACTCCCCGCCTCGACAATCGCCCCCCTCACAAATACAAAAATTGTATGCGCATCGCGAATCGTGCTCAGGCGGTGCGCGACCGCCACCGTGGTCCTCCCCTCAGCGGCCTGGTCCAGCGCGGCCTTGACGACCCGTTCCGACGCCGTGTCAAGAGAACTCGTCGCCTCGTCGAGCAGCAGCAGCCGCGGCTGACGAATGAGCGCCCGCGCAAGAGCAATACGCTGCCGCTGCCCACCTGAGAGGGCGAAACCCTGCGAGCCGCACGGCGTGCGTAGCCCGTCGGGAAGAGAGACGATGAAGTCCCAGATGTTGGCGCTCTGGCAGGCGGCCTTGATTTGAGCCTCGGAGGGGTCCGTCGACTTGGTACTGCTGTGCTCTATGCCGAGCGAGATGTTGTCCTGGATAGAGCCCTGGTATAGAATGGGCTCTTGTTGCACGAGGGCCATGTCACGACGCAATGTGCGACGATGGATCGTCTTGATGTCGTGGCGGTAGCAGCGGTCATTTTCCAACCACACGGTGCCGCTCAAAGGATCATAGAAGCGCTCCAGAAGGCCTATGAGCGTGGATTTCCCACATCCTGACGCGCCGACCAGGGCGGTCATTTTGCCGGGCTTGATGGCCATGTTGATGCCGTGGAGGACTTTTTGTTTGGGACGAAGGGGGTACGCAAAGTGTATTTGTTCGAGACCTGCCTCTAGGCCTTTAGTCAGACCCTGTTCAGGACAGAGACTCTCAACGTCGTCTAGCGGACCGGAAAGCTGGGTGTCGCCTGCGACTGCGTTTACGTTTGTGTTGTGGTCGTTGTTATGGTCATGGCCGTGGCCGATCCGCTCGTCATCGTCTTCATCATCACCCTCATCATCATCATCATCATCATCATCATCAATCTCAACAAGGGCGCGCGTCTGTCGCAGTCCAAAGACGTAGTTGATCGCCGTGGTCGCCTTAGATATGCTTGTCGTGTGCTGAAACAGCGCGGCTGCTGCCTGACCCGAGAACACAATCGCCAAATACACCATGTAGAACTGACTCAATGTATATTCGCCCGTGGACACAAGCCTGCCACCGTACCAGAACCCCAGGCCCATGATGAGCAACGACACCGATTGACTCAGCGCGTAGAAGAACATCTTGACGCCCAGGCTACCGATGCTGTCACGCACGATGCCCTGGAGACTTTGGCTGTAACGCTCAATGACTGTTTCTTCCAGCGCAAGCGAGCAAATCGTGCGAATGCTCATGGCGGCCTCGGCGGCAATGGCACTGCTGATGGCGAAGCGCTCTGCCGTGTCCTGTTCGAATTTTGTCTCTAGCCGAATCCGCAGGTACCCTGCGCCGATGAGGATGGGTAGCGCGCCAAAGCTGAGAACAAGGCCAAGTTTCCACCCATATACGATGGCGATAATGCAGCTACACAGCACGTTGACTATGCAAATGACTATGAGGGCCACGTTGATGGAAAGAAGCTCCTGTAGACTCAATGGCTCCGTTGCCAGCCTTGAGACGAGTGCTCCCGTGCTGTTTTCCGGGATATCAAAAAATGTCATGTCTTGCCGAAGTGTATTGTCTAGGATATCGCGTCGATAGAATTGCATGATAGTCTGGAGTATTAAACATAGTGAGCGCCTTGAGGTTTCCCGTCGAAGGAATGATTGGCACGAAGGTAAAAAACAGAAACAAGGAAGACGGAGAGGAAAAAAGGAGGAGCAGTAAGAGGTAGAGGGAAGGAAAGAAAAAGGAAAGAGGAAGAAAAACAACGAGGCTTTAAGACCATAATAGGAACCCGACATACTTGTGCAATGACGTTTGAACACCACCCGACTATAGCATATACAACTAGACTACACAGCGCAATGATGAAGAAACCCAAGGCGAAGAAATTGGCCCGGTCGACGTCGACCCTCTCGTAGGCTTCCAACGACTTGGCTACCAATACGGATATGCTCGACGATATGAGTCCTGCTTTGAAGTCAGCAGTCTGTATCATTGCCTCTTTTAGGGCTCACAATATAATCATCTTCCATGTCGGCAAGTGAAGACTAGACACACTCACCTCCGGCCGTGCAGCTGAGAAAACAAGCGGATGCATGCCACCACAGCGTACGTTGCTCTTTCATGATCAAGAATAGACCCTGGAACAACCCATGATGGACAAGAGTGCCCGCCTCTCCCTTTCCCTTGCCGTCCCTCGTTTCTAAGACCGGCCTTGACTCGCTCTCAGTGACGGCGAAGCAGTCGTCACCTTTCTCACCCGGAGCCAAGAAATCTTTTCCCCCGGCCGAGCCTAAGATTTTATCCCCAAGGTCTTGTGCCCTGACCAGGCTGGCGTAAGCACCCCCGAGGTTGACAAGACTGGAGTGTGTGCCTTGTTCTAGTACCCGGCCCCCTTTGCCGAGCACGATGATGTTGTGGCTGTCTTGCACAGTCGACAGACGATGCGCGATGATGATGACAGTGCGGCCCTTGGCTATATTGTTCAAAGCTGCCTGCACCGTCTTCTCGGCACTGGGGTCAAGCGCGCTCGTCGCTTCGTCCAGAAGCAGGACTTTGGGATTCGATATGATGGTCCGCGCAATCACAAGCCGTTGCTTCTGTCCACCGGATAGGGAGGCCCCCCGTTCGCCGATCCAGGTCTCGTACCCCTTTGGCAGTTGGACGACGAAATCGTGTATCAGAGCAGCCTTGCACGCCTCCACCACGAGGCGCGACTTTTTGTCTTCGGACAATGCGTCATCATCCAAGCTGGCTAGTCCATCTACAACGTTTTGGTAAATGGAGCCACTGAATAGTGTAGGTTCTTGCTGAATTATCCGGGTGTTGGTCCGGAGCCATCGCAGATTGATGTTCTCCAGCGGGTGTCCATCTAGTGTGATTGTTCCAGACGAATAAGCATACCACCTTTCCAAAAGGCCAAATATCGTGCTTTTTCCAGAGCCGCTAGCCCCAACTATAGCCGTGATTTGACTCGGTGGGAAGTCTAGGCTCAGATTTTGTAAGACTGGCGTGTTTGGTCGTGAAGGGTATGAGAAGGATACACCTTCTAACCGAATGCTGCCTTGGAAGTCCTTGATGATCATACCCTCATTTGACAGAGAGTCCGTACTAGAGACTCGATCGATTGTGGAGAAGAATTCCTGCGCGGCAGCCATGGCTTTTGATATAGCAACAACCTGCGGCGCGATTTGCGTCAGCGCCTGCGTGGCAACAATGACGGCGGAAATGACTCTACAAAGAACCGTGTTAGCGAAGTTTAATCTAAAGAGAGGGAGATGCTCCTAAAGAGACTTTCTGAAATGACATGGTTAATGGCAGTCTCACGTTACGACAGTTCCTGGCTCCTTGATCTCCCCTCGCGAGTACATCTGCATGCCTTGCCAAAAAGCAAGAGCATACCCGACAGTAATGCTGAACCATTCCACTGGGAACAAGACAGCGTACAAGAAGGACTTTTTATCGCCCACCCGCCTTGCATTCGCAAGAATTTCCTCAAATCGCGCCACGAGTTTGGGAAACGCCCAAAACGCATGGGCGGTGCGAATCGTTGAGAGTGCTTCCTCGGCGAGAGAGCCTGATGTGTTGTATATGGCAAACATCTGTCCCTCGTACTTGGTGTCAAAGCAGATGCAGATGAGCATGATGATGGTGTTCATCGGCATGATAGCCACTGTCATGAGCGTCAACTTCCACTGCACGACAAAGGCTACGATAAAAGCGGCAATGAGCATGGAGAGCGATTGAAAGACGAGCCCTAATTTCTCTGAAATTCCATGATAGATCAAATTCCCGTTTGCGGTGATTTGGCTGGCTACAGAGACAGATTGCGCGTCGAAGAAGGCGATCTCTTGTCGGAGGAGCTGCCGGACGAACTCGACGCGAAGGTTCTTGATTGCTCGGATGGCGGTTATGTTAAGGACTATCTGAGAAATTTTAGCATTGATGAGCCTGCCGATCAAACAGAACAGAACGAAAGAGTGACAGGGCAGAGCACATACCGTCCAAGTGTAAGTCAACGCGAACTTTCCTATGAAGATGTACACAAATAAGACCCTATTGACGAGTTTCCACATCACTTTTCCTTTAGTCGCTGTAATTCTTTTTCAATTGAAAGCAAGGTTGGCGGGAGCTTTTCAGAGTTCATCTTTTCACGTACGTGTAGTGCAAAAGCTCGTCTCTGAATGCATCTGGCGACAACTTCCCCGTTGCAAACCGATTGAACACGTCGACAAAGCCACCAAAGTAGAAATTCATGAGCGGAAGGGCAGCTCCAGCGGCAACAATGGCGAAAAAGGCAACGCCATTGAGTGCCCATCCTGTCTTGTCATTATACCGGAAGACACGCTAGATGTAGGCAAGCTTTAGTTCAACATTCGAATGTCTAGCTCAGCGTAAAGTCCAAAGGGAAGGGCAGGAACTGAGAAGAAAAAGAGGGATATCAACACGTCATACAAGAAATGACCTCATGTTTGATGCAGTGACTTCATCATCATGAACATTGTCCTTTTCACTGCCCGATTTCTTTCGCTGATCGGTGGTACTTGGAATATCGGGTGCCTCAACAGTGCTTGCCACTGAACATGAAGCAGCCTTTGCTGCGTCGCTTGGATCCATCCGTATTTGGAGTGCTGGGAAAGTAAGCACACTAAGGGGAAGTTGGAAGACTGAAGACTATCTACGGTCTTGAATCGATCAAGATGTGCGAAGAGTGAGAGCTCAGAGGAGCGCCAAACGACCGAGGTGTTCATCGGCAACTTTTCGCGCAAACATCGGACAAAACGCAGCCGGATGAGCATCGAGAAAAAGTTGCTCCCTACTGAGTGTCTCTTTTACTCCTTAGAGGCAATTGCCGAGATGTGAGCAATGTCAGTGTATCAAATCCGGCATAGTCTCGGCGCTTAAAGATAGAAGATTGAAAAAGGCATAAGTATTCGGTAGTTAGGCGATGGACGAGCGCGCAGAACCCCAGCATCGTACTTACGGAGTCAACCCCATAAACCATCAGAGAAGAAGTAGAGGATCCCGCTGGTACAACAGAATACCTATGTACCAGCAAGAGGAGAAGACCTGGCGGCCATGGAAGCCTCCTTGACAGGCTACAGCTACATATGTGTGCATAATGATATAATGTTACGTAAAGAGCCTATTGGACATTACCTCGAAGCCTTGGGATAATGTTCTGGGATAGTCCCAAGCGTTCCACAGTTCACGCCGCTCACTCTGCCGGGGCTCATCGTAAGGAGCTGCCTTGTGCCGTTCGATACATAGTTACTGGCAACAGGCAGAATAATACGTATGTAGCCGAATCCTTCGCCTGCCAGGATGATCCATCCATTGGACCGAAGCCAGTGTTCACGATGGCATTCTCTCTTTTTACCATTGAGGTCACAGGCTAAAGCAATGGGATGGCAACCTGCTTGCCGCGTGCTGCACCTCGCTGAATATGCCTCAAGGTGGAGTGCATGCGAGGTTTTGGAGACGTTGCATTTGGGAAGCTGTATTTGCATACCCTCCGACAATCATCACAAGCCTCTCCAGTGTTCTTCCAGAAGCCCAGGCAGACTGCGAGATCGTTCGAGTCGAGTGCAGTTGAAAGCAGCAGCTGCCAGCACGGGTCGGTCCTGTGCGTAGATGAACCATTCCGAGTCAAAGAATTGCCGGCTTCTTTGGGTTCCGCACGTCGACTAGTCCGCGGCTGGGGCACAAGCAAAACGTGCTTTATAATCTTGCAGACATCATGACTTCACAGTCAGACCTAGAAGCCGAATGCATTGGCTTGGTTTTCCGATCACACTTTGCTCTATCTGGATCGTAAACCCGCATGGCATTCACCACCTCGCTCCGGTGGGCAGTATGGGAGAATTACTTAGGTAGGTAGTCTCAGGCGACAGCGTAGCCAAGGGATACTGGAAAGATGACGTCAAGATAGCCGCGTCTTTTATCGCGCCGCCTAAGTGGACAACTTCGTTAGTCGCGGGCGTAGGCAAGTTTTATTGTACGGGATATCTGGCCCGCTAGGATCCATTGCGCTGGTGAGAAAACGAACAAATCGGATCAAGATCAAAGGTCATACAATTTAGTTGGAGCAACTGGAGAGAACACAACACTCCGTCTTCATTCTGTCCATTTGCGAGATATAGCCTACGTGACGCAGATTGTCGCTGGAAGAACGCAAGTTATTGCCCTGGTGTGCTTGGCGGACCCCTGTATACCATCAGGGCAGACACTGCGGCAGGTACGCGATGGATACGAGGAGGTTGTTGAATCGCACATCGCTGTTCTTCAATCCAAACTGCCGGCTGTTGCACTTCCAGACATCTGGATTGTCGTGGAGAAGCTACCGCGAATAGATCATCAGGAGCTGGATCGACATTGGATTCGGCAATGGCTGAAGGGCTGATGTTCGGTGCTCCTTGTGCGTTCACAGCGGGATCCTGAGAGTGTAGTATGGGGCTGACAATTGTGCATGATCACGACGTTGGGAGGATGGAAATACGCCTCAGCCTGGCAATTTGCCTCAGCTGACTAGGTACATATGCACCTAGGCAGAGAAAAACTATTCGCCAAGTAAGTTTTTCGCAACAGAAGTTTCTGAAAAAGTGGATTTTCACCCCATCTGAAATCAATTTCCTCGAACTTCGAAGGGACAAGTTCCGACTTCCACCGCGATTTCGACTGCATACCTATAGGCTATGTACATACCTAGGGAGTCAAGGTACCAACCTAATGTATGTACAAGTCTCACCGGGGTTTTGACTGCAAATCTCGCAGGCCAAGAAAACTTGAAAAGAGAAGCTACATACATACAGCCGGCGCCGGGCTGAGGCTCCGTGGGAGCGCCGCAGGCCGCGGGCAGGAGTGAATATCTACCTACTGTAGGTTCGAATCTGGAAAGTGAGCACCGACGTCGGAATGCTCACACGGAATAAGAAGCTCATATGGCCTCAAAAGATAAATGATAATACTCACTCTCGGAGGTTTTTCTCCCTATACTAGAGTCTTCTCCTATCAGGTATGGTTTATCAAGTTGACAGCCTCCAGGCCAGCCCCGCTATAGCGGATGATAATGTTTGGTACCTACCTATGACAAAGTGAAAGTCGTCTTGAGAACGGAAACATTTTTGTCTGACGGTTGACCTCTGGTCCTTGTCCTCTTTGTTAGTGTTTCATCATTCATGAGCTGTGACGCTATGCTGTTTAGAGCTCTCGGGACAAGTGTGCTTAACGTGCTACATTAGGTACATACATGGTTCCAGAAACCTTCTCAGCCTAGACGACCGCATAGGTATATACTTTCGCTCAAAGTGGTTGTGCATCCCGCCAAATTCATGGGAGGGCTGTCATGAGCGGGCTGTCAGAATCGGATATCCCTACGGAGTACTGATCCGCCCAAAAGGCCAGAACACTAAATATAAGCTGGCAGAAAACCGGCTTAGTGCGGGATATATACCTGTGCAGTGCAACGACCCTGACCGTCACACGGCCCACGGGCGACATTTTGTTCCGATGACTCACATAAGTGTATGAATATGAGAAGAAGTCTAAATGTACAGTTGCACACCTGCGCAGACCTATCAGCGTCGAGCGACGCGGAAAGTTCGAACTTGGCATATTTATCGCCCGATCTCTCAATCGGTCTTTGAGGCTTAGACAAATGGACGGCTTCCGTCCAATCGTCGAAAAAGACGGTGTCGATACATGATGATACATCCGGATGGATCTAAGTCCCTACAGTAGCACAGATCTGAGATGGGGATCCTAAACATCGTCGAAATGTCACGAAGCTTCCACGAATTCCCAATGTTGACATCGCCGCTTAGTTACCTGAGCGGTGTGGGGATTACCGGCTTGCCGCCTCTTCGAGGCTGTGTCTCTTTCGTAGACCGGTATGTTCAAGACACAATCCCAAGTTAGATAAAACTTAAAACACCACGCCTGCCAGTAATATCTGATTTACAAGGATGAAAGCGCGGGCTATCATCCATGCTATGTGTCGCTGCTCGTATAGTTCATGCAGCAATGTGGTTGCCACGTGTAGGCAGCCGAGCAAATTAGACAGAGCTACAATATATGATTACTACCGGTCATTGTTATTGCTAGATGGGATTGGGGCATTTGACCCGGATAGGACTGGAAGTCAGGGGAGTGACCCGAAGATGAAACGCTCTGCATGTTGAGATGGCTATAAAAGCAGAGAGTGCTAAGCTTGGCTATTTTAGCCGCTCGCGATTCGCCTATGAAGCCAAGAGTGATACTTTGTTTTGGCAGTGCACAGAGAAGAAGCTTTCAATTCGGTTCTCGAGCATCCTTTGTCTTTCACATCCAGACAATCGAACACAACATGCCTCACGCACTGGTCTTAGCGGGGACTAATTCCCAATCAAGAGGCAAGATCTACTATCCCCTGAAGCTCAAGACCGTACCAAGGCCCTCTCCGGGACCAAATGAGCTTCTCGTCAAAATCGAAGCAGCAGCACTGAATCATCGCGACCTGTTTATACGCCAGAGTTTATATCCGAACATATCCTTCCAAGCGCCCTTGTTGTCTGACGGCTGTGGCACAGTCGTAGAAGAGGGACCTGGCTGTGTTAGTAGCCTTCTTGACAAACTCGTGATCCTTACTCCATGTCGAGGATGGGCTGAGAATCCGGACGGCCCAGAGGACTGGGCCGAGTTCCGCACCATAGGGGGCACCGAGCCTTACACGAGCCTGGGAGCTGCTCAGCATTACGCTGTGGTAAACGAGTCCGAAGTTGAGCAATGTCCGTTGCATCTTGATCCTGCGCAAGCTGCAGCCCTCCCATCATGTGGACTTACAGCATGGCGTGCTCTCTTTGTCAAGTCCCAGAACGCTGAGACAGGACGCAACATTCTCATCACTGGTATCGGGGGAGGTGTAGCCCTCCACGTTCTCCAATTCGCACGAGTGGTGGGATGCAATATCTTTGTCACCTCAAGCTCGCAAGAAAAGATTGCAAAGGCCATGCAGCTAGGTGCCAGGGCCGGCGTCAACTACCATCAGGACGACTGGCCAGCCCAACTGAAGAAGAAGCTGCCAAGCAATCGCCCGTTTCTAGATGCCGTAATTGATGGAGAAGGAGGCAATATTGTGATCAAGACCACGCCCCTTCTCAAGCCAGGAGGTGTCGTTGTCAATTATGGGATGGGAGAGAGCCAGATGACGGATTGGCCGATGAATGCGGTGTTCAAGAACATCGAGCTCAGAGGGAGCACTGCTGGCACTAGGATGGAGTTTGGCGACATGGTTGCTTTTGTCGGAGAACACAAGATTGCCCCCGTTGTTAGCAGAACTGTAAGGGGACTGGACTGCGTTGAGGCGATTGATGGGTTGTTTGAGGACATCAAGGGCGGGAAGCAGTTTGGGAAGCTAGTGATTAAGATATGAACAGCCTTAGCCGTGCCGCACGAGACCTATAGCGGACTCAAATTAAGGTCTCAGGGCCACGATTCTCCGTCCTATATTGCATTGACCTGATGATAGGTATGTGTCGATCTCAACATGCCCAGACCTCCTGAGTTTGAAGCTTTGCCCTCTGCCCGAAAAAAAACAGGTTCCAGAATTGGATCGGTATCGCCAATAGCCATGAATTAAGAAGTTGCGTTTCTGCCCAACTGTGGACGCATGTTATTACCATGATGAGGGTTCCGGATTGGTCTCTGCGATCGGTTTTTTTGGTGTTGTGGAAAAGAGAAGTTTCATGGTGGGGCACGATGTGGCTCCGCCCCATAAACACTTTCCACGGAGATTGATTGTGCGTATGTTTTGATTCTGGTTGAGAGTACATTCCGGTCACTGCGACTTACCTACTGTGACGACATGCCAATGTTTTCAAGCGAAAGTGATCGTCGGACTTCCAGAAAGCCTTGCTTCATCAGCCTGCCTGCAGGCAAAACTGAAGAAAAATGCGCACTCTCCGCTTTTGCCGCTTTCGATTCCAACGGGTAAAGAATCAAGATCTTACCTTATCATCTTAGATAAGAGATGGCGCTCGTGAGTCGTGACGCAGGCCACCTCTCTTGGGACAAACTTACATAAGTACGGAGTACATATACCTAGGTAGGTATGTATGTTCAAACTTCGTCGATTTGCCGCAACTTTGCGCCACTGCCTTGTTATAACTCATAGTATGACATCTTACAGCAGGAAGAGTAAAGATGGGGATCATGTTATTGAGTAGGAAGAATGAATGAGGTTATGCTGTACCTGATACAAGTTGTACAGATTCTCCGTATGTACAAAGCACATATGTACGGAGTACATACATTAAAGAAGGACTTACTACTCGGACAGTAGGAAATTACTCACCGGACAGTACAGTGAGCCTCAATTCCTGGACTCCTTTGTTAAGCAAAACTGAAGAAATCGTGCGCTTTTCGTGTTTGCCTCTTTATGCTCCATGTTACTATGTAGTCAAACGGAGGAAATAGACTAAATCTGAATAGGAAGGGAATCCATGAGGAAATCGAAGATAAATGTTGTATTGGAATCGTGCAACATGGAATATTTTCAGTCTCAGAGATTCCAGGGGATACAGTACATGTTGTAGATGCTGACGCGCATCGTGGAGTAAAGCCAGGGTTCCCCGCACGCTCCGCGTTTGAGCTATGTATTACCTACATAGTAGGCAATGAATCGAATCCTTTAACTGGTAGCCAACACCCTCAGTGTACCTACCTATTCATACATTGTTATTATACGGAGTATAAACACCGCCAGACTACAGTGGGAAGTAGACAACGTAAACAGTGGTATGTATGTACGTACCTAGCTATGTATCTCATTCTCAACATGTCACGCCGCCCCTGGTCCTAGGCTCGAGGCTTTTCAATTCGGCATCTCGATTTGCTCGAATCAATTTCTGTCGTCATTTCTAGCATCATGTACGCCATTCTTGGCCCGGCAGAAAGGGAACCCGGGAGCCAGGACGGCCTCCTCGACTTCCCCGGCCTCGCTATCATGGTCAGAACCTACGTTGACAGTCCACTGACTCTTGGGGCGTTGATGGATGAAGACGACTGCGATGCCTCACCTCTTCCTCGTTTGCGGCAACGTGCGGTATTTTTCCTGTATTTATTCGAGGCTCGTCATGTCTCCGTCTCACGGTCGACGGCGGATAATTGACTTGAAAGGATGACTGCTGGAGGACTTCAGCTTCCCGGCTCGTTTGACTCGAATCCAGCAGGCTCTGCGTCGAGATAATCGACTACACCAAATTTGATTGTGAGAGGCTCTGCGGCAGAGGGAACAGAGCCGCGTTGTCATATCTAATGGACGGGGAAGGTTGAGGCCCATCGGGACGGCTTCCCGAGCTCCGCGGATTGGCTGGCTTCGATGCTGGAAGACATTGCGAGCGGCCTCAAAACGTGGGGTGTAATGTCAATAATGACGTGGTGGTATTAAAAAGTAATTCTGGTGATGTTGAATTAGCAGTGTTGCTATGATCCATCCATGGATTAGGTGCCACATGTCTTTGAGCGTCAGTTTGTGGTCCTCTACATACCTACCTGGTCAGTGTACCTAGGTGCCCAGTACCAGGTACATATCACGAGAATTCTGGGGAAAGCTGTCCGGTCGCCGGCGGTCGGCAGTGAGTAAGGTATGTACCTATGTAGTACCTACAGGTACCTAGGTAGTTCTCCGCTGTCCGAGTGGTATTTCGCATGTACCTACCTACATACCTAGGTATGTAGTAGGTACATAGTTAGGTAGGTACGGAGTACTCCGCACTCGTAAGAAAACCCGGACCAGCTATGTACCTAGGTACCTAAGGTAGGTACCTAACCTATGCACGTGGTTGAGCAGGGGCTCCAGCCCCCTACAGGTAAAACTGACAGGCAGGGAACAACCAACTTGTGTTGAAACTTGAAAGTTGAAATACGGCAAGGTTGCTGATCCATCATCCGACATCTCTGCGCAAAACAGTATTCCGCTGCATGCTGCCAGCACAGCAAGAAGCCATGTCGAGAACGAAACCTTCATCCCATTCGCCGGTAAAGGCCTGTGTGGCGACGGCAATGTCATGCCTTGGGCTCCTTGGCCGGACCGACTAACACCTCGTCGCTTCTCTTTATACGGGCGTGAACATGAAATCACGGGGTCTTCGACTTGCATATACATCTCACTCATTATATTTCATATCAGGCTTCGTTTGTTCGGCCTGAAAGGGGTAGGAATCCCGTTCTTCATAGGAATTCGCTCAATATTCGAATCAACACTGTCGGTAACGCCTTGCCCAAGGGTCCTGGGTGCTGAAAGGTGGAAAGAATTCGGGGATGTAGTAATCGCAGATGCTTTCACGGACAGAAGCTGCCCAATGGACTGTTGGCGCAGGCAGCGGAGCTGTAGAGATTTGATGTATGCTTATGTGTTGATAAAGACATGGAGCCTAACATTAACTGCCGCAAGCGATTGCCTGAAAGGAATTTGCGTCAAGAACAAAGATATACACAGCTACATTTCACGGAGAAGAAGGTCCCAAAGACTCAATCAGCACATCATCTTCACCAGCCGTTCCTTAGCTCTTGCGTCGACCTTATATAATTTTACATCCAAGCCTTGGCGACATAGGTGAAGCATCGAACGTACCATGAGCCAAGACGCCCCCATCGCTGTTGTTGGCCTTTCGTATCGTGCACCTGGTATTGGCCGGAAAGGTCTCTGGGAATACTTGGAGCAAGCTAGATCTGCTTGGACCGAATTCCCCCCAGATAGATTCGACTACAAGGCATACTGGAAACCCGGCCATGACGATACATCGGGTGCTTTTCGAGCCGAAGGTGCGCATTTCTTGCCTGAGGATGTTTACGCCTTCGATGCCGCCTTCTTTCACATGCGAGTCGAGGAAGCGCGGGCGTCTGATCCACAGCACAGATTGATGCTGGAGTGTGCTCTAGAAGCAGCCGAAGACGCTGGCAAGACATTGCTCGACCTTGCTGGAAAGGATATCGGTGTGTTTATAGGCTCTGGACAGCACGAATATTCTGGACGGCTTAGTTCTGCCAATACCTTTACGGCGACTGGTGTGGCCCCCTGCATGATTGCCAACAGAATATCGTACTTCTTTGACATCGACGGACCAAGTATTGCGCTAGATGCTGCCTGCGCAAGTAGTGTGTATGCGGCGCATCAAGCAGTGTCGGCCCTTCATAATGGAGAATGCAGCGCTGCGTTTGTGGGAGCGGCAACCTTGTCGCTCACTCCTGGTGGGTGGCTTGTGCTTGAGAAGACGGGCGCGTTGTCGACAGATGGACGGTCGTACTCGTACGATGAGAAGGCGGCCGGCTTCGGACGCGGCGAAGGCGCGGCATGTCTTCTTATCAAACGGTTAGATGATGCGATTCGCGACGGTGATCCGATTCGCGCTGTCATTCGAAGTTCAGTGTGTAATCATGGTGGACGATCTGAAGGCATCACCTTCCCCAACGGCTTGTCACACCGCAAGCTGTTGAGAATAGTACACGAGCGTGCTGGACTTGATCCCAGCGAAACCCCTGTTGTTGAGGTTTGTGGCTTTACCACTTTCACGATTGACCATACATACTGATACTGCAAGAACAGGGCCACGGGACCGGTACAGCCGCTGGGTGAGTTGCAGCCATTCCTTTCGTGAAGCCCTCAGACGAGATAGAAAAAGAAAAAGAAGGAGAAAGGAAAAGTAAACTAACACAGTGAAGTGATCCGATAGAGGCTAGTGCTTTCGCCGCCATCTTGGGTAGAGATCGAACATCGTCCAATCCCATCTACCTTGGATCTGTGAAATCGAATTTCGGGTAAGCCTTCAGTCCAGCTTTCATGGCGAACAGGCAGCCTGACTCCGGGCAGCAACCTTGAACGACGAGAGTTTCGACTAACTTCCGCGCAGTCATCTAGAGGGAGCGAGTGGCGTTCTCGGCATGATTAAAGCAATTCTTATGTTGGAGCACGACATCATCCTCCCCACAGCGGGATTCGAAAAGATGAATTCCAAGATCCTGGGACAAGATAAACTCGCGATACCCATGTGTCCGATCCCTTGGCCTAATAACGAGCCGAGACGAGTCCTGGTGACGAATTTTGGTCAGTCCAACAATGGAATATCGCTACGTGTCCGTTTAGGCCATATGTTCTGTTCTGGCTTACTGACTTTCTTTTTGATAGGCTTTGGTGGAAGCAACTCTGCAATCATTTTGGAAGCAGCGGCACCGTGGGTCTCTGAGTGGTTGCTCTTAAACGGTGCCCGCGACACAAATGATGCAAACAGCTCACACGGCGCACATAGCTTTGAGTCCGTTCACGAGACGAGTGCTACTCATTTGCCAACAGACAATGGCACAGAGGACGTTCATGCCAGCAAGCATAATGTCGAAAACGAAAACAATGTGACCAACTATGGCGATAGTCGACTGTTTGTGTTCTCGGCGCGCACTGCAAAGAGTCTCAAGTCTTATCTTGCGTCTTTCAGAGAATATCTCGACGAAGCTTCAGAGTCCAGAATATCTATCCAAAATCTCAGTTACACCCTTGGCCAGCGTCGCACACAATTTCCATACCGTGTCTCTGTCGTGGCGCCAACATTAGCAACTCTTCAGCAGAAACTGGCAACAGCACCAAAACCTACCCGATCAAAGGACCAGACAATCGCTTTTGCCTTCTCCGGACAGGGCGCTCAATATGCACAGATGGCAAACGGTCTGTGGCAGTACAAGGTTTTTGTGACCGCCATGGAAACAGCTGAAGAATGCTTGTGTGAACTTGGAGCAGCGTGGAGCTTGAAGGAGGAGCTTAGTAAACCAGAAGCTGATTCTCTCGTCAATGATGCGGAAATCAGTCAGCCTTCTTGTACTGCAGTGCAAGTCGCTTTAGTGGCACTCCTCAAGAGCTGGGGCATCAATCCAGTCGCAGTCACAGGGCATTCAAGTGGAGAAATAGCCGCTGCTTATGCGGCGGGCCTCATTACATTAGAAACCGCCATGGCCGTTGCATTCTTCCGTGGCAAAGCAGCTACTGCGCTGATTCGTGATCAGAAGCAAAGCGGCGCCATGTTAGCCGTTGGTGTCAGCAGCGACGAGGCGGAAACTTTGATACAAAATAATGCCGGCGGCCATTATGCTACCGTCGCTGCGATCAACAGCCCCAGAGCAGTGACTATTTCGGGTGATGAGGCCGCGATTGAAAACATTCAGAAAGCTGCAGAGGGGGAGGGCTCGTTCGTCCGAAAGCTGAACGTGCAGGTGGCGTACCATTCGCGTCATATGCAGGAGGTAGCAGACTATTATCTGAAGGCCATTGAGCCTTTTTTCGCATCCCAAGCACAACTCTTGCAGAAGTCTGACAGGACCGAAGCTTATCCTTTGTTTGTATCTTCGGTCACCGGACACCCGCTGGACCCAGGCGTTGACCGCCTCGATGCTTCTTACTGGGTTAGAAACTTGATTCAACCAGTCAGATTTGCTGATGCTGTTCAAAACATGCTCTTGACCATTGCCAAGAAGTCCTCGGGTGACGATGCTGCAGTCAAAGCTACCGTTTCAAGTATCATCATCGAGGTTGGCTCTCATGCCGCTCTGAAGAGCCCGATCAAACAGACGTTTGAAGTGTTACAAGCGAAGCGAGGTCGACAACTAGCGTCGGCCTTCACCTATCTCCCCACGCTGCTACGTGGCTCAAACGACAAGGAGGCTCTCTTGCAACTCGCAGGATCGCTTTTCGACTTGGGAGCGACTCCAATACGATTGGGCGAAGTCAACCAGACTGATCTTCATAACTCGAAAGTAGTCACTGGTATCCCCGGATATGCATGGGACAAGTCCGTGAGCTATGAGGTCAGGCCTCGTATCACTCACCAGGAACTTTTCCCTGGCGAACCCTGGCATCCTCTTCTAGGGAGAAAAATTGCAACAGATGGAGGAAAGCAACACGCATACAGACAAGTCTTCACCATTGACGAAATACCTTGGCTCCGTGACCACGTGGTGGCCGGGGCTGTCATATTTCCTATGACGGGTTATATGTGCTGCGCCATCGAGGCTGCAAGACGAACTGTCACGTCTCCAGCAGCGTCGTTTCTTGTCCAAGACTTTCACGTCAAGGCAATGCTACATATTCAGGATGATATTCCTGTGGAATTAGTCACGCGAATATGGCCCTTTGCGACTGGAACAAATAAATTCTCATCAAAAACTTGGTCGTTCGAAATTTCGTCCTGGACAGAAGCAGGTGGATGGACTCTGCATGCCTACGGTCGTGTTGAGCCTGAAATGGCAGAGATGACAGCCGATACGCCGACTCTGCAAGCGGCCTTGAGAGTCGTGGACACAACTGCTGATCTGATTGAACACGATATGGCAAAGGCGTACGAGTTTGCAGGTGTGCGAGCCACGAAGTACGGCCCGGCATTTCGCAATTCTGTTCGGTTATTCGAAGGTCAAGGATACACGGTTCTGGAGCATCATCTTCGTGATCTTGGCTCGTCCCAGCAAGAACCAGGGCCTTATGGTTCTCAGGTGACTGTCGATCCGCCAACGCTGGATGGATTTCTCCAGGGAGGCGGTCCGCTTCAGCAGACAGAAGACGGAAGAAGGCCAGCGCAAATGCCCAACTACATCAGTCGCTTCCGTGTCTCCAACAATATCTCTTCGAAACCCAAGCAACAATTTGACATCGTCACACGCTTACTCAAATACGACTTCAAGGGCGGTCGCATGCACATCAGCGTGGCAGCTTTCGCCAGGCACGCGGATGGCACATCCCGTACTCCAGTTGCAGAATGGGAGTCGGTGGTTCTCCGTTCCATCGGATCGGCTGACGAAGAAGCAGACCCAGTAGCCGACATACCCGACAGCTGGATATGGGAACTGTTGCCTAGAATTGACTTGATGCGGCCCGAGGATGTATCCCAGAAGTTCCGTTTGTTGTGGCCCGAGGATGTATCCCGGAAGTCCAAGTTGGAAACTTTTAGTGAGGCTCAGCACAAGCGCAAGAACGATCTCGAAACAGCGGCAGCATACTATCTCTACAAGGGCTTGCAAGACACAGCTGCAGATGACCGTTCAAACTTGCCAACACATCTAAGTCGTTTTGTGGACTGGGCCGAGCGATACATCTCCAAGAAGCAGGTGACATTCGACGCTGAGCCGACAGCCCTACTGGACACAGTTCGCGGCGGCGATGCACAAGGACAGATGCTGTGCGTTGTGGGCGAGAAACTTCCGTCCATCCTTCGATGCGAAACGGAACCGCTTGAGCTCATGCTTGCAGACGGCCTGCTTACACGCCACTACGAAGCAGACATGATGACTGAGATTCTCAGCCAAACCCTTGGCGACATCGTTCTGAGTTACTCCCACCTTGAAACAAACCTGCGCATCCTAGAAATTGGAGGCGGCACAGCTGGTACAACGTTGCACGTTCTCGAGGCATTGTCCCGGACGGCGAAACAAGGCGCATTCCTCGAATACACTTTCACCGACATATCCTCGGGCTTTTTCGAAAACGCCAAATTAAAGTTGGCCAGATGGTCACAGCGCATCACGTACAAGAAGCTCGACATCAGCAAGGATCCGCTGGCTCAGGAATTTGAGGCTGAGGACTTTGACGTCGTGATTGCCGCCAATGTGCTCCACGCAACTAAAAACATGACTACCACCATGAATAACTTGAGAAAATTGTTGAAAGCAAATGGAAAACTGCTTTTGTTGGAAGGAAATCACCATCCAGTCCTGGCTATGCCATTTGTCTTGCTTCCTGGCTGGTGGTATGCCGAAGACGATTACCGCGATCCCAACGAGGGCCCCATGATGTCTACACAAGTCTGGAACCGTCTCCTACTGGATACTGGATTCTCAGGTATCGATGCCTGTATCCAGGCCGGCCATGACTCGGACGAGTCGACCATGAGCATTATGTGCTCCAAAAAGGTGACCCAAAAGGAACCTACTGGATCCATTACTATCTGTGGGCCGTTTATGGAAGATGACGAAGTGGTGTTTGCTCAGAAAGTAGCGGATGCCATATCGGATCGCCTGGATCTTCCGGTCAAGACAACGTCATTTAATGAAGTAGACTCGTCCAGCAACTCATACTACGTCGTTATTGATTCACCCAAGGACTCCATTCTGCGGAATGTGTCTGCCGAGAAATTCGAATTGTTGAAGTGCCTACTCGTGCACAATCAGGGAGTACTGTGGGTAATTCCCGAGGGGGATGTTCCAGAAACCAAATTGATCAAGGGGATTCTGCGCTCCCTACGAATCGAAGCCGATCACAAAAGTCTGCTGTCCCTTGATCAGATGCCATACACCACCGATCAGGGTGTATCTGGCATTATGAAGCTGATTGGAAGTCTACTGGATCCGGAAATCACGCGCGCTCAGGACCAGGACTTTGTCTGGCACGATGGTTCCATACACTTGCCCCGTATGCGCATGCTCAAGGACGCAAAGGAGCAATTCGCTGTAGAACAGCAGATGTCTTTCCGCAAGGAACAAAACCTGTGGGATGGTGATCGTGCTCTGGAGATGACAATCGATGTGGCCGGTAGTCCTGACTCGGTATATTTTCGCCGAACCGACATCTTGCAGAAAAGCCTTGCTGATGACGAAATTGTCGTTCGAGTTGCAGCAGTGGGCCTAAGCCACCGAGATCTCGATCTCGTTCTTGGCGCAATTCCCTGGACTTACCCTGGATTCGACGGTGTTGGTGAGGTAGTCAGAGCAGGTACTGGCGTGTCTGATGTACGAGTTGGTGATAGAGTTCTTTTCCTCTCATTACAGGGAAGCGCGTTCTCGACGTATAAGAAGATCCCGGCGTGGCACGCTGCCCGGATCCCAGGCACCATGAGCACCACAGACGCTGCCAGCATTCCCCTTGCCTATTCTCTCGCAGTGCTGGTCCTGATCCGAACTGCTCGTCTTCAGAAGAACGAGACCGTACTCATCCATTCGGCTGCCGGCGCAGTGGGCCAGGCATGCGTCGCGGTCGCACGGCACATTGGCGCTCGGATCTTTGCCACGGCTGGCACAAGCGAGAAGAGGGAGTTTCTCAACAAATCGCTCGGCATACCGTCTGAACAGATCTTCTCGAGCCGTTCCGCCCAATTCCGAGACGGTGTTCTGTGCGCAACGAGTGGAAAAGGTGTGGATGTCATTGTCAGCTCACTTGGCGGAGAGAGGTTGGGTGACACCTGGGCTTTGGCTGCTCACTTTGGCCGATTCGTGCAGATTGACAAGAAAGCCGCTCTGCACGATACCAACTTACCCATGAGAGCCTTTGAGAGAAACGTTTCCTTCAGCAGTATTGACATCCGTGACTTGTACCAAAAACGGCCGGCTGAAATGAAGGAGGTATGGAATGAGGTTTTGCGACTGATGGAGCGCTGCGTAGTCGTTCCTATCCAGCCGGTGACAGTCTTGCCCATGTCTCAGTTCTCCTCGGCCCTGCGAAAGCTGAAGCTTGGTGACACTATGGGAAAAATTGTCATGACATTGGGCCAGGATGAACGGGTCATGGCGGAAAGTGCCTTGCACCCGACGCCCCTTTCGCTCAAGACTGACGCAACTTACCTGATCACCGGTGGAACTCGAGGTATTGGCCTCAATCTGGCATATTGGCTAATTGAGAACGGTGCTCGCAATGTCGTCTTATTGGGTCGCAGCGGCGGTTCCGGTCCTGACGTCAAAAATCTGCTGGACAAGTACCAAGAAACTGACGTGACTGTCCGAGCATTTGCGTGCGATGTTGGATCTCGCGAGCAGCTTTCCATGGTCGTCAAGTCGATCCAGGACCTGCCTCCAGTTTGTGGTGTTATACATAGTGCTCTTCTGCTGAGTGTAAGTCCTTGCGACCCCCCAAAATTTCACCACTTCCAGAGGAAACGCCATTTTTTCTGGGGCTATGCTAACTCCTGGCAGGACAAACTTTTCGAAAACTCCGAGTATCAAGATTGGGAGATTGTCATGGGACCTAGAGTTCAGGGTGCGTGGAACCTTCACGAACTGATGCCAGATGACCTCGACTTCTTCATCGCTCTTGGGTCGTTTCTTGGAGAGACTGGAAACGGCGGGCAGGCAATTTACGCCGGAACAGCGGTAAGCACTCATCCCCCACATTAGCCAGTAATGTCTCCTAGAATTTGGTTCAACGCGTTCAGTGACTGACCTCGAGATGTAGGTGTTCTACGACGCTTTCGCGCAGTACCGCAACGCTCGTGGCCAACACACAGTCTCCCTCTGCTTACCCGTGGTTATGGACGTTGGCTACGTTGCGGACAGGAGCCTCGGCGATACTCTTCAGCAGACGCTGGGCGCTACCCTGACCATGGCCAACATCCGAACCATGGTCAAGTGCATTGTATGCAAACAGCCTCAATTCTACAAGGACGGGAAGGCCACCATCTTCAAACTGTGTGTCGAAGGACAGGCCGTCCGAGATAAGTCCTGGGAGTACATCCATCCCGTCCACGCCATAGAGCGCTTCAAGCTCGATAAGCTAAAGCACAAATACGGCGGAGGTGCCGCAGCGGACCTGTACTCCATATCGTGGACAGCAGCAGAGAACCCGCTCGAGGGCTTGACTGAGGCTCTCATCACAAAGGTTGCCGCAATGGCCATTATGGATCGCGAGGAGATCCAGAGTGATGAACCGGTCGCGTCCTATAACCTGGATTCGCTTGTTTCCGTGGAACTGCGCAATTGGATCCGTCGTGAGACGGGCGTTGAGCTGCTCCTGAGTTCCATTACGCAGGCGGAGAGTCTGCGGGCGCTGGCGACGGAGATTTTGGAGAAAAGGGCTGGCGCTGGCACCTCGTGAGATGCTGGCTAATTTGTGTACTTCTGGCTTGTCTTGCATGATTTTGTTCCTCTCAAGTCTGCATTTCGATATTTGTTGTGCGTAAAGGGGAATCGGACGACCTTTCTGCTCTAGAAAGTGGTCGTTGACCAGTGACATAGGTAGATGATGATATGTACTGCGTAGCAGACAAAGTTGATTGCCATCAGTTTTGATTGTGTCGGTGCGCCACGGCCGGGTTTGTGAAAGTGTTCGCGGAATGGAAACCATGTGGAGCTAGAAGTCTAGAAGAGTGACACTTCAAGAGAATGTTTTCTTTCTGCTCTAGATTTGTAGTTCTTGAAGGCTATTGGAATGACCCTGAGAAATATCACGCATAGAACTACCTGAGTGGCAACATCATGTATATAAGTTCTATCTTTCGTGCGAGTGTTTGTGAGTGTTCACACGTGCACACATGACCCGCCCTGGAGACGTTTCACCCCGAGATGGCGTGCGCCTCTCGAAGTTGACAGCTCACCTGGGTGACTGGGTCCGTTGGACTCATCAGAGTTATCTACAGACTCACGAGTCACAGGGACTGGGCCAGCCCGAGTATGTAGAGGACTCGCTACAAACCAGAGCACCGAGGAGAGTTGGAGTCTGGGGACACATGTGCTCGGACTATTCGGGATATTCAGGCTTTGCCGGGAACAGATAAGAGGGCATCAGAGGACATTGTGTACATATAGTATGTATATCGTTAGCCACATTGCATCATCCGAACGATGCTTCAACGTTACCGGTGGACCGGTGCTACACAGATCGATGCGATAGACCATGTATACCTATGCTTGAACTCGTTCAGCGCATACATGCTCTCTCGCTAAGCATCCTAGCCTCTCAGAGCTGGCTTTTTCCAAGTTTTGCCTTAGATGACATGTTTTCCTCTACTTCTGGTCTCGACTCTCCAGTGCCCGAAATTTCCGACCAAGTGTGAGAGGCATGATGACGGGCCGGCGGGCCTGAGCGGCACTGAAGCGAGCTTTTCGTGTTTCAAAACACCAGATTTTGACGTTTACCTCAGTCGAATGTTAGCTAGGAGACGAGACTGCGTTTGTTAGCCCCGCTGGGAAGTTTTTACCATGAATCATGGTAGATATGTCGGCTGCGGTGACAGACGCATACAGTGGCCATACACGCATGTATACACATATAAATTTACATGAACACCGCGAGAGCTTGGCTGCATTCTCGACACCACCATCTCTCTCTGCTTCTCTTGTCTCTGACCATCTTTCCCACGCCATCTCTACTACCTCTCACTATCCCGGCGATGAAGTCCTCAAGTATCATTGCTGCTGGACTATGTCTGGCGATGCCTGTGGCTGCTGGACCGTTTGCTTATGCCGCGTGCCAGGCAGCCTGTTCAACCGCCTTGGTCCTCCCTGGCGGGCCGGCGATCTACGCGTGTTGCCAGTCGGCATGTTCGTGGTTGCTCATTGTCCCGTGTTACTAAGTCTATACTGGTAGGTAGAAAACCTACAACGAGAGGGCTGTTGTCAGACGGTCCGTTGACTCACTTGCATACGTTTCTGACCTTTGCCTTCTTCCTAGAGATTGAGCGGACGAGTTAAATCCAGGCGGCTTACGCTTGAGGGCATATCGGCACATCGTGGTGGACGGACTACTATTCGGGGAGCCAAGGTGACTGGTTGCTGATGAGATTGAGGATTTTGCAAGATGTGGCTTTCTTCGAGCCGGTATTGTTACATGAATGATGGAGGACGGGTGGGAATCACGCCTTGAATAGATTTAAAAGAGTAAATCATGACCGTCCATTCCCGTGCCGTCCGTCCACAAGTTGAGGCCCCTTTGGAAAGGTGTGTGGACCTAAGCTCATCGCCATTGTTCAAACCAGGGTCGATTCCTAAAGGTGAGCAGAGTCCGCGCCTCTGCCTCTTGTGACTTGCCAGTTCGGACATTTAGCTCGGAGGAAAGCGATCAGTCTGGACAAGCCAAAAACAGGGGAGCATGCACAATCTGATAATTTCACCACAGAGGGCGGCTAGTCCGATCGTAAATGGCAACATGTCTCAAAAATTATCATGTATTTCTGTGTCCCACGCGCCATAGGCGCCATACGGCCCGAACCATCTTCTCTTCTCATTCTCGCATCCTCATCCACCTACGTACATCCCGTGGCCCTGTTGCTGAGACACTGGTCCACAATAGTGCCCTGCAGACTCACGCCATACACCTCGCAGCTCAGAGTGGCCGTGCCGCAGGTCGACACACAATAGTTGGCGGCGTTGTACAGATTCTGTATCTGAAAAGTCGCGTTGGCGCTCCAGCTGATGCAGCACCCGCTCTGGCAGATGGATCGCGGGCCTCCCGTCTTGACACTGGCGTTGAAGTGGATGCTCTCAACCAGACTACGGCACGCGCTCTTGACAGCCTGGTGCGCGCTGCTGCAGGTCTTTCGGGTCCATCTCGGCGGGTGTTGGGAAGCCGCAGATATGGTGAGAAGCGAACCGTATGCCGCGGCTAGGGACGGAGACGACGACGTCTTGATGTACTCGGTGATGAGGTCCTGATCCACGCCCGAGCTACCCGGCTTCGTCACCGCGGCTAGAAGTCCGTCCTGCATCTCGGAGCTCGTGGCCTTGGCGTAGTCGAGGTGACCGTTCATGCTGAAGACATTATACAGGTAGACCAAGTCGCCCCATTTGCCTTGCTGGGCTGCCGACTGACCCAGTCCGGCAACCATCCTGAGCGGCTCCAGGTTGTCCATGGTGTAGATGCCCACGTCTTGCTGGATGTAAGGCAGCTTGTCGGCCGCAAAGCCGGTAACGTTGAGCCAGACTTCACCGCTCGAAACACTGAAGCTCTTTGGATCAATGTTGCCGAAGGTGAGGGCGCGAATGCTGTCCGTATAGTCCAGGGTGTTGCCTTGGTTGTCGTCGACGGCCATGCTGCCGAGCACCCAGAGGCTGAGAAGGCCGAGATTGGACGGGAGTTGCATGGTGTGTCGAGGTGGGCTTGATATTGTTCGTTCTTTGTTGTTGCTGTTGTTGCTTTTGGAAATAGAGCCAAGTATTTGGCGTGACAAGTCTGATAGTGACTACGTGGCGTGAATATGGAAGGAATGGCAACCTCTTTTTATAGTCTTCTGTCCATGATGCAACCGATACACACAGTCCGTGCACGGTGCCATACATGTTCAGTCAGAAAACAAGTTCAACCCCCTCGCATGCGAGGCATTTGACGCTACTGCAGAAGCCAATGCGTAACGCTGACGGGTCGGGAAATCGGTCGACCGTTACCGACCATGTTCTCGAAGCAGTTGTCTTTGGTTGTCTTTCAGGGTACCTGATCATGCAGGATTCAGGAAGCGTTGACCCCCCCGGCTGGCATGAGGTGGTAGCTGTATGATGTTGTACCACTTGTCAGGCTTGCATTGCATAGGGCAAGCAATGGTAGGTATGTGTGTGATGTATACGTATGTAGTCTGTATGCGCAAATTCATGTACATATACATGTCGTCGTTGTTCGGGAAGAATGAGTTTGGTGATGCAGAGTGCGGAGTCGGGGGATTTGGGATCATCGTCGTTTGGCTGCTTGGTTGATGAGATGAGGGGATTGGATGTCGTCCTCACCTGTTCCAGTTAGCAACTCCGGCCTGCAGCCTAGCGCCACGTACAACCCCCACTGAGGTACCTACATATGTACCTACCTAGGTATGTACCGTAGTACCTTGGACGTAGTACACGGTGTGACGGTACAACTGCTCGCGGCCCGTCAACAGCTGGATCCACCGGGGTTCGGACGGAAGTTGGAACAGGCTGATAAGATTGGCGCGGGGAAGGTAACCACCACCATTACCGCAAGATTCACCAATCCATCAATCACGACGATCGAGATGCCTTCCCAGCGCCCGCTCAGTTGTGGCGAGAACTCTCACAAAGACCTTATGACTATACCGCCTGACTCAAAAGCGAGGAGTCGTTGCTCCCGTGCTGCGGGTGATGCAGCAGTGCGATAAGACATCAAGCCTGGGTAGTCCCATCGATCTTACACGAACAGGGCCTAGCAAGGGCAGGATGGAGCTTTTGCAGACACATCCACGCATTCACGCATCCAGATATGATGCTGGAGACACTGGAGATGTCTTGCCTTGAATATTCTGGTGCAGTTCGTCCACTTGGTGACGGTGTGCATTGTCTTGTTGCTTGTCTTGTGTTTGCGACTAACATACCCATGAACTCCGTAGTTCGTCGATGATGTCCACGTGTGCGTGACTTGACAGGGAGGACTCTGGAGCCTGGAGCCTGGTGGCAGGCTGGAGCTCAGGTCGAGTGTGTCTCAAATCTGTTGCCGCTTTCCTCCGGAGGTTTCAATATGTCGCTGAAGCCATCTCGGAGAGCTACGCTGCAGCCTGCTGCTTGAACCGTGCTTGTTCTTGGACCGGTTTATTTTTCCATGTGATGTGTATCTTTCAGCAGAGTTGTTGATCCACACACGTACACATACCTTATATTGGAAAAATCCGCCCCAAAGCACGTCACCGCCGAAGTCGCTTGCACCTCACGGAGAGATGATCAAGATTTTTCTTCGAAATGGACAAAAACTTTTTCGAAGTGCACGCGTTCCACGCTTTTCATCGCGGTTTACGATGCGCCTTTGCAGCTCACTGTGGTGGCAAGTGCCAAGAGGCCGCGTGGGCAATTAGTAAGGAAACAGCATTCCTGTTCCATGTTTCAGTGCAACCAGCTCGAGGAATTTCATTACTCATCTCTACTAAAATGATTTCTCGTAGGGATTTAGGATGTGATTTGCGTGGCCATCTACTGTGTGTAAGTTTGTCGCATGCATCTGCAGCGGCACCTTCCAAGGCGCAGAGTGACGGAGTCTCTTGCATGACAGTATAAGTTCCCATCAACACCGGTGACTGGCCGAATGATCTGATGGCTTCTTTATGGATGATTCCCAGATACGTACTCGTAGTTGCGTAAAATAGAAACACGCGCAGCAACATCTGTCGCTTGGCTCTGGCGCGCGCGCGAGTGAACGACAAACCTTCGGCAATCGCGTTACCTTCACATTGTCTTTGTGTATAATGCCCGAGCAAACGGTGTGGAGATCGACAAGTGCACTAATCGTTCGGATCTGCCTCAAACTCAATCGCTTTGAATTGATGAGAAGCCCATAGCCTGGATGCCCACAGTAAAACAGAGCTATGAAAGCTACCGAGTCGAATTGCTAGAGACTTGCGATTCTTGAACAATAATCCAAAAATGGCATGACGTTGATTGTGACGTCACTAGGCGGCGAGCCTTCCTTGGTCCGTGATGTCCGTGCAAGCGCGTGTGTCACAATAATAAGGAAATCCTGCTTCGGTGCGCCTCAACCATTTCCCTCCAGACAACTTTAATATTATTTTCTTATCTCGACGTGTCAGCACCACTTCCTCATGAATCCTACTCAACCGCCCGAATGAGCCGACGTGTGCAGACGGCGAGAATATCTTCCTTCAAGAAGTCTTGGCCAGCCATCTTGGCAGCCACGACAATCATCCAGCTTTTTCTCTTCCAGTGGGCCAGACGATGGGTCAAATCGGGGGCGCCAGCCCTCTCCTTATTCATCCTGCTGGGCGAAGCAAATGGTAAAAGGATCCTACCGTTCGTTCATCTCTGGACGCTCTTCGCGACAGTCAATCTGATCTACGCGATCGCGTCGACGTCATGGCTCCTGTACTGGGTTTTCACCGCCATATGCTACCCTGCCATCTTTATCACTTGTTTGTTCCAGTTTCAAGCGGCCAGTGCCTTGACACGCAAGTTTATGAGGGTCTTTATCCGACAGCTTCACTTCATTGGCGACAAGGTCGCGTTCTTCGAAATTCCCGCCCTAGAAATCGACACTGAGGTGGATGGGCTCATGGTTCTTCGCGGCATTACTTTCTCCTTGTCGACACTGAGCTTCGAAGTACATGGGGTAGAAGTGGGCATCAAACTGTCCGATGACCTTGAACTAGCCATCCAGACCGAGAATGTCACGGTCTCTCTTTTTAGAGGAATCGATGTTGGGGATTGCTACGCCAATTTGAAGGGCGGTCCGCATGAAATGACCTTCGTGGACATGGAGAGGAAAACTAATGCCGACAGTCAAGAGGCGCTGATGGTCGACACGTTGCTCCCCAAGGGCCCTCAAGGCGATCGCCCCGAACTGATCCGCATGAAGAGTGAAATGACACATGGAAACCCTCCAAAGGACTCTTCGTATGTGTTAGCACTCAAGGCCATGCGACGATACCGCCTGGATAAAGTCTTCGCGGAAGCACAGTACAATAAAGTTTTGGGGGAGATACACGAGACGAGCACCGTTCAGACGGCTCGAAAGAATGTTGATGGTGCAGCTACATCCTTGAGCGAGGATGCCGTCAGAGCTGCCATCTGCTCGAAACTCCATTCGAAGCCATCAGTACCACATCCGCCCATGCGGTCGGTTAAGGTGACAACTCTGCAGCGACTATCACCACCAAGAGTACGAAGATTTTTGCATCGCCTCCCTATGCTTCTTCGTCTCCTGCTCAACCCAATCTCCTATTTCCACCCCATCAAGGTGGCCTCAGTTACAGCTACAGCATCGGGTCGATGGATAGATACCATCCTGGAGCAGACTTTGTTCAAAGGGTACGGGGACTATGACTCGGACGTTGCTGCGGTCAAGGCCCGTATCTGTAAGTGGGTGTCGGATGCAAACTTTGCCGTTGTCTTGGGGAGCATGCAGGGCAATGCACATGTCCCCGTAGACCCTTCATATGATATAACTTGCCAAATATTACTTGACCAAATCCTCGCCTTCAGAGCCCTGCCTCTGGCTGTTGATCTAAACCAGGTTGTGAGCTTAGGGGGAGCGGACGCCTCGGTGTCGATACCCTCGGCCCTATTGCCGCATCATGAACATCTGATTCCAGAGAGGCCCGGGCCAGAAGTGAGGCAGAACACTGTGCAGTCCCATCCGACCCCTCGTTCTGACTGGAGTTCACGAACTACTCGCGAGGACGAGAGCAACGGCGAGCCTGAACAGGAATCCGAATCCGAAAAGGATCAAGTCCCGATGAAATTTGCCGCACGTGTGCACCTCCCGGCGAAATTTGATCAAGAACTTCTCGACTTTGTCGCCTTGATCGTCAAAGCCAGCAAATTGGTCGAGTTGGAAGAAATCGCCCGAACGACGACGTCGTCGCCGTCATCGTCATCGTTCCCCAGCGAGGTCGGTCACAAGATAAGCGAAGTGGCTGGCACGCTGAACAAGAAAATGAAGGGTGGGTTAAAGAAAGCCGTAATTGCCAATGATCAGTGGCTAGCCAAACTTGTGGGCAAGTTGATGAGGAAGATGGAAATGGTGAATGGCGATCTTGGGTATACCGGTGAAGTTCCTATCGAGCTGGAGCCGTACCGAAGGACGGGGTGGCTGGAAGAAGAAGGCGAAAAGCTGCTGAAGTAGTGATAGGTAGCCCTCAAGTACTCTATCTTTGTAGAGAGTCGAGAGTCGAGACAACAATTGATTACTTTTCTCAATCATTTCATCCAAGCGTAGTCGGAGACTCGGAGCCCTGCTATTTAGGAGGTACCTGTAGGTAGTAGGTACCCACAAGGCTCCGCCTACCTAGGTACCTACCTACCTAGGTACCTACATAGGTAGGTACTTGAACTTCTCCCACTTCGTCTTGGCAGCAGCGTGCAATATCACCAAACACTGAACAGTGGCAAACACTCAACAGAAACATGTGTACAACTCCTTGACAGAGAATCCTCACAGCGACGCGGCGAAAAGTTTCCCAAGGTAAATATGGTTTGTTTACGCCCCTGTACCTAAAGGTAGGTACATACCTTACCTTAGGTACCTAGGTTACAGAGGTGGGTAGGTACCTAGATACCTCCTAGGAATCCACTGTAATCCAGGCACAGGCAGGCCCCACCTTCTACGAACGCCGCATCACCAGAAATCCTCCAGACAAATCCCAAGGAACAATACCTTGAGGCTTGACTTCGCGACGCCTCACACCACCGATCGGATCCAGATATTCTTCCCCCAATGGCTCCCAACCCCAAACGATAAGCTCTTCATCCCATCGAAACTGACGTAAACGCCCTCGACATCAATCTCATCCTCAGTCTACCTCCCGCGCCATGTCAGCGCCACCCCAATCCAGCCTCTTTACCGCTCCGCAACCCATCCGAACCCTCTTCAAGCTCTTCCCGCTTCGGGTACATGACGCAGAGACACTTCCTGCGCGGGCGCCAGAACGGGTGCGCGAGAGGGCGAGGCTACATGTGTTTTCGACGGAGGAAGATGCGCGGCTTGGGAGACCGAGTTATAATCCGGGGTGTTTGAAGTGGCAGGTGGGTTTTGTTCTATTGCGGTGTCTATGCTCCTTTTTTGGCTCGCTGGGATCGTTTCAAGAGGGTAATGGAGAGGAATACATATGAAGACGAAGAGGAAGAATATAAAAAGATACAAAAAAAATCAGGAAAACAAAATGAGAAAATAATAGAGAATACTATCAGAAAGGGTCGAGAACAAGAGAGAGAACCAGTCACCCCCAATACACGTTCATATAAACCCGACTGCGAGTCAAAAACAAAGACGAAACGCACACAGCTGACATCCCAAAGACATTACTCCGCATCGCCAACCTCCAAGTCGATCTTATCCCATCTACAAACCACGCCTCGCCCTCCGGCTCCCTCCCCTACCTCCTCCCCTCCTCATCCGACTCCCGACCCGACATCCCCCTCACGGGCTTCCACATCGCCAACTACGCCCAAAAACACTCAACACAACCTCTGCCCCCCGCAGAGAGCACTCCCCGTCAAGAAGCTTTCCTATCGCTACTTGGCCAAAATATCCGTCCAGCATGGGTACGAACCCCCTCCACCAATGGATATACATTGTCGAATCAAAGCTAAATGAATTGCTGCAGCTACACTGCCTATACATCAACCCTCGCCACACAGCCCTCCTCTCGAAACTCTACCTCCCCCTCTCACCCCTCCTACAGTACCCCCTCCTCCAGACGCTCCGCGCCGCCGCCACGACCGAGATCCTCAAAACAACACGCCGGGAAATCATGCTCCCGGAGCTCATCTACCAAGATGCGCGGGAGGCGTTCAAGGCGCTATCTGTATTTCTCGGCGAGGAGGCCTGGTTCTCGGGCGGAGAGACACCGGGCGTGTTTGATGCGGAGGTGTTTGCGTATACGTACTTGATTAGCGGGGGGGTTACGGGGTGGGAGGACGATGCGTTGGAGAGATGTTTGGAGGGGTGTGCGAATTTGGTGGAGCATCGGAGGAGGTTGTATGAGAGGTGTTGGGGTGGAGGGAGTGTATGATGATGTATGATGAGAGGTGTTGGAGTTGGATGTGTAGGAAGGGCGCTCCAGGGCAGAAGAGGCAGATGGAGTGGTCATGTAATATATTTGTGTGGGATATGGAGCATTTGGCGTATATGTGTAGGGCCATGGAGTACAGAGGAGATGGCATGGCTTCATTCTGTGCTTACGCCAACTGGGCTATAAACATTTTCTACTGGGGTAGACAGGTATTTACACTTTTCCTGTTCCCTGGTTCTAAACAGCTACCATCTACCAGACAGCCGTCATCCTGAAACAATCGCATCATGCCATTTCTCCTGTCTCACAGCTCCCTCGGACAGAGAAAGTGCTCGCCGCTCGCACTTACAGCAACAGATCGAGAATTGGAGTGTCAGAGTCTAGACGAGTGGCGGCCTTTCCAAAGAAGAAGAAAGAAAGTCACATACGGCAAACACTAGAAATGATTGGCAGCGCAACCGCCACACGTGTATTAAATGCAATGCCGTGAAACAAAAGGAAAATGAGGCATGGCCATGCAAGCCCATCAAGCGAGTTGGGTGTCCCACCATACAGATTATCGTTCGCCGTGTCTCCGCCCTTCCTTGTGCTTGCTCACCATACCTACCGAACACCCTAAGTACCTCTACGAAGGGGAGACAAAGTCCCAGGCCGTCCGCACAACGTCCTGGGCCGAGATGAAAGCGCCTGGTCCGCCATCTTTCCCAACCTCATCTAGCAGCACACACGTCTGCGCATACAGTTTCTCCAAGGACGCACAAGAGGATTTGCCCAGTGACGCTACAGGTGAGAAAAATGTCAGCAGTGATGTGCAGACGGGGTGTGGAGGGATTCTTACAAAGAATACACGCGTTTAGTTCCTCCGCAACGACAACTCGACCCTTACGGTCAAGAAGATGGCTGACTTTGGGCTCCTTGAGCGGGTTCGAGTAGGCTACTAACGACCATATCTCGGCAAGTGTCTTGCTGAACTCGGGATGGGCATCGTCCGCGTATCTTGCGCCAAGCGTCTGGCCATACTGGAGCATTTCTTGTTCCAGCACCGTCACCTTCGCGAGTGCTTGTTCTGCGGTCTCCATATTCATTTGCTGCTTCCAGGCCCAGTTCTCGTCTTCTTCTTCGTCGTCGTCGTCATCATCAATGTCCATGCCTAACGCAGTGCCTCCTTCACTGGAAAGGAGTTCGTTGCGCTTCTTGAGCTCGGCTTCAGCTCGCATTTGCGCCGCCAAGCGGACAAGCTCGATAAACTTTCGACACCGCAGCTTGAAATTAATCACTTCGTTGTCGTGTAAAACTTGCGGATAGCACTTGTTTGTGAGTTTAAGAGCGCTGTCGATATCACCGTCCAGAATAGATTTTCTGATGCCTGAAGCAATTGTCAGTTGCGTGGAAAACAAGAAAGGCAAGAGATGGCAAGCTTTGTGGGATTAGTGTTAACACACGTTGTCTGTTATGAGCATCCTTGTCGTCCCTAATGTTGATTCCCTCGATTGTGACATTGGGATCTAGATTCAGCGCCTCCTTCTGCTCCCTGATGTCTTCGGCGAAAGCGCGAGCAGTCTCGACATAGCCATCATGCTGCAAGAACTGCAGGATCAGGGCATGTATCAAATCCGTCTCACCCATTCCGGGTTCAAGTATTGATGCATCAGTACTTTGTATCTCAGCTTGAATTTTGTTTCTTTGCTCCTAAGTGACACACCTTGGGATTAGTCTCATTATCTTTACCTTTACTTTACTCCAGGCAGGAGCGCCCGTCATGTGTACGCTATTCTGCAGTGGTTTGTCAACTTACATTCATCATATTGTCGATGTCAAAGACAAATGGACTTTGACCGAAATTGACCATAATATGCTCCCGTGGCTTCCTCAAACTGACGGCGGGGTATATCTTATCTCTGGTCACATCCGGAGACACAGTTCCTATATGCCATAGTCAGGAACCCTCATTTACAGCAACAAAGACCCAAATACACAAGGCTCAAGCATCAACGGCAAGGAGGGAACAAACCTACCTAGATTGACGCCATTTTTTGTAAAAAATGCGGTATGCTCGAGAAAGTTCACCCCACATCCGATGACATCGCCTGTGTTGAACTCTGGTCCGTATGGCTGCCCAGCGTTGGACCCAATAAAACAGCGGCCATCATCGCCATGGTAGCCGACGCAGTCAGCTTCCCAACCAATAGGCCGTGAAGTTGATGCATTTTTGGTCGAAAAGCCGATGGCGATGTTCGTGCTGGCCGTATAATCAGTTAAGACAACCCCTCTGTTCCGACCAAAAAACATCGTGTCCTTCTTCGTTTTCGTTCAAAGAAGGGGCATTGAGGGGGCCGCTTGACTTACTCGTCTCGCCTTCCGTGGACAATACTGACCTCGAAGTAGTAGAGGCCGCATTGGGACGGCATATGATGGTCCGCACGCACCACTGCCGCCTCCTGATCGCGATCGTGCAGTGATCTGGAACCAGTATACTCTACCGACTGACCGTCCGAATGAACCTCAATGCTTCCCCACAAGTCGTCTTTGTTCCACCGGGATGGCAGGGGGGGCACATCACTGATTTCTTCCGGAAGGGGAGGTCGTTCAACAACGCTGTGGGATATTCCTCGATGAGACCCAGCTGGCAAGCGTGGTTGAGTAAAGTCAGAGCTCCGGGGCGCAGATCTGCTTGCAGCAGGCGACAGCTTGGACTCCTTTGTAGCTCGTAGTATCTTAGCCTCGTACTCCTTTGTCAACTTTCGAATGTAGTTCGATGAGGACAGATGGGAGGGGACGAAAAAGGGGTCCCCGGGCTTTGACGAGCCAAGGTCGGAGTCTCTTGAGCCCATGAATTCGTCGAAAGCACCAGAAATCGAAGTCATGACAAGCCGCCCCTTATTATGGTCAAGAGGGACTCCTCCGCCCGCTCGTTCGTCCATGTCTCCGCTGCTCCCTCTAGGGACCGCCGCGCCTCCAGCGAAAGTCGAACCAGATATATCAGAGGCGCAGTATCGATGTGCGGAAAAGATTTTTGTAGAATAATAAGCAGTGACCAGCTTGAATCAACAGTCGAGGATATCGGAAGTTTCGGTGGTGGATGGAGGCTACTTCAATGCCAGGGTGGTGCAAGTGGTTGGAGCTGCCGGTCGGTGATTCTGAACTTGAAATAGCAGATGAGCTGGCGAATCCATAGCCGAAAGTGGCAAAACGGGCTTCCACGACGATGAAAGGGGACAGAGGGGAAGGTACGTTAATTATGGCCCGAAGTTGCTGGGTGCCAATGGGTGCCGGTCGCGAACGATGCAATGAGCGATCTTGAGAGGAGGCAAGCTAAGCATCGATGCAGGCTACCAACGCATACACGTACTCCGAAGCGGCATCTGGCAGCACACGCTCAGGCTTGACGGCTCCGAGTATGCGTACAGCACTGTGAAGAAGAAGAAGAAGAAGAAGAAGAAGAAGAAGAAGAAGAAGAAGAAGAAGAAGAAGAAGAAGAAGAAGAAGAAGAAGAAGAAGAAGAAGAAGAAGCTTCAGCGAGCGGGCACGAGGAGGAATAAACACGAATGGCGCAATGATTCGACGCCGGAGTCCTGAACGAAGTCGTGCCGAACCGTATGTCGTGGTGGATTGGACGGGCGAGCGGCAGTTGGTGGGCCAGCCAAGTCTCTTGAGTGACTGAGTCTCAACGCTTCAGCGGCTAGCTGCGGGACCCTGATACGTAGCCGCTTGGTACCTACCTACAATGTACATAAGGAGTGTACATGCAGAGTACACCATGTAGCCACCTGATAGAAAATAGATGCCGCCACCGGACGTCTTGGCCAGTTCTAACGGCAAAAAATAATTCACGAACGCGCATATTTCATCGTTCATTACATAGGTAGCTACATATGAGAAGAAACGATCGGCAGAAATAGATCGTGCAAGCATGCGCATTCGTCATTGCTGCTAATGAATCCTGGGCCCTGGCCCACAGACTTAGGTACAGCCCGCCTTTCGCGCGCGTTCTGCTTCACGGACCCACCCCTTCCACTTCTTGGTTGTCGCGCTTGTCGCGCGGCCATTTCGGTGCATTGTATATGTACCTGTATCATGATTGATAACACTGAACTACGTACATCATGAGCCGCACTGTTGAAGGCAGGACGTGAAATCTAACGGCTTTTCAGAGGGAATAGGTACCTGATGAAGCTGGCGAATTTGCAATCGGCCTTGCCTTAGGTACCTGATGTAGGTATGTACATATGTATACACATGTACATACCTATGTACCTTGAGATCAACCCTGACTAAGCGGGTTCGTTAGGACCAACTTCGGGTCCAGGCCAGGAAAATCATCAACAGCGCTTTCAAGACTCCCAGGTAGCTAATAAAAGGCAAAGCTAGTCATCTAACCAACCCGTCGCGTAGATCGAGTAGAAGCAAGAGGGCAGTCACCACGAACGCAGACTGACGGCACCTGACGAATGATGCAAAGCTTCGGCGCCTTTGCCGCCAAATTATCATACATACGCTGTAGGCATAGTCTAGTCCACAAGATAGTGTACATGATAAAACGGATTCGTCAACAAAACAGACCTTTTACTCCCGCCGATGCCTGGCCTAATGCCACACGGCATGAGATCCCCCCCAAAAGTTTCAAAACGCCAAACGGCTTCGTGCCGTCTTCACGACAAAAGAGAATGCAAAAAAAGAGAGTGGCGGCGTATCATAATAAGAAGAATGTGTGGACACGCCTCTTGTTTCATGGTTGATACATTGGCGGTCCCTGAAACAGACATCGTCCTCTTGTTAAGGTGCATCTGGGCCGTGAGCCTGTTCAAGGGCCAGACTGAACGAGCAATCATGACGGCGAGTGGGTCACGAGGCGGCTGATATTGCAATGGGGGCAGGCGAAGAGGCATGAACACTCATGACGCTGTTCACACCCTGGTTGCTGTCATTCACGCTTTTCTCCTCTTGGCCAGCTGGCTTGTTCTCCTTGCTGCTGCCATTGTCGACCGAGGCAGAGACAGCACCGGATTCCGAGGTATCTTCATCTGCCACCGCCTTTTTGCTAGGGGCCGTCCATCGACATATCTCCCACACGACGCCGGTGAAGCTCTTGAGCTTGAAGCCGCCTCGCTCCCATTTGCGGCAAGGTTTTCCGGATCGATCGAGAGCTCGAAGGCCAGCATTGATGGCTCCTTGGTTAGCTTTGGGGCCTAGCTTGGCAGCCTGTATCCTGGCTACGGCAGTATGGTCGATTGTGCCATCCTCGCTGTGACACAAGAGTATTGGTTAGCAAGAAGTGTGGACTTGGAATGGGAGTATGACGGCATGCCACAGTGGCCGACATCACTCCCGACAGTGGGTAGGCGCGTCACTTTGTGAACATACAGTCTAGGCTTCTTCTTGGGGCCCGGCTTTCCTCGAATCTTGGGCATACCGTCCATTGCCGCAGCGGATCGCTTTGCCCCCTTCTTACGACCATCGCTTGGAGGTGCCATCGACGTCGACACCGGGGTTCCATCTGCCGCCGGCGTCGCGGCGTTAGACTCTGATGAGTTACCCAGCTTGGCAGCTCCAGACTTCTCAGCTGCGGGTGATGCCAAGGTGGCAGAAGGGACTGGCGAATCGAGTGAATCTTTTGATCCATTTGAATCTTGAGGTGCTGCCAACTTGAGTTCGGGAGTCTCCGGTAGGAGGATTTTCCGTAGGCTAGCTCGAGGAACCTTCAGTGTGACGATTAGACCCGGCTTGCCACCCGATTTGCGGCGCCCATCAGCCTTTGGAGGCATGTTCGCGAATTTTGATGATGGTCGTGGTGTTGGCGTTGATGATGATGATGACGATGACGATGAAGTTGTGGGTGGTTCACGACTGGGGTTGGCGCGATGTCGGCAAGTGCCCGCAAGAGGCGTAGAGTGCTTTGTAGCTATCGAAGTCGGTGACTGCAGAGGGGGTAGTTTAATTGAGGTGCGTCGCGTGTGGAGCGTTGAAGTTTTGCGGGACGCGTGGGACGATTCTGTAGCTGACGGCGATGGTTTGGGATGGGAAGGATGATGGGGAAGGGAGAGTTGGGGAAATGGCGTGCGTGCGGGCGGGCGGAGCGAGTTTATATTCTTGGGTGGGTGTTGCGTTGTCTCGTAGGTTTTGGGGCCATGGTCATGGTCTGATCCTCATTTTTGGTGCCGAGCGACGTCGCGTTGCACGGGAGAATCGGCTCCAAGATGATCAAGATCCATTTTGCCTTCGCGAACGCCAACCGACGGACGTCTTTCACGGACTAATCGACGCCATCAATCCAGTGGCAATTCAAGTCCCGTAATCAGCACATTTGAGCTTCCCCCTCCGGCCTACAGAAATTCTCCAACACGGAGGATCACTGAGGCAAAATCGGCAACATCTCGAGACTCACGACTTCGCCCAGACGGCCAGACGACTCAGGTCAAACCGAGTGTCGAAGAAAGCAAAGTGCAGCCACTAGGGCAATTATGCACTGGCGCGGGCTGAACCCTACCGCTCCCGGAATTTACAGGCAAAAAAGGGGTGGGTGGGTGGATGTATTCAGACGTTGCCTTTGCTGCCTTGGCCGCGCGCATTTTTGTTTCTGTGAGAGCAGCGATGGATGGTCCATTTTACAACAGCTCAAGTCCCTGATGAGATGCGAATCTGCGATGCTGACTCGCTGAGTCCTCGACTGACGGGGTACGTAGGTACATACCGGATCTAGCTAATGGGGTCTCCGCGATATCATATCTTCCGGCGCCGAAATCCAGGCGACGCAATCCTTGCATTTGCTGGTGACCACTGACCACTGACGTCGGTTCAGCGGCGGAATTGTGGATCTGTTGTTGAGAGAGTGAAGTCGAGACGAATGCGGGACTTTCTTCGCCCTTGAACTGCGTTCCGCACAGCAGGAACTGCAAACATTCTTTGTTCTGAACGCCCTATGATCATTTTAAATCGCCGTTCCCACTGGAGCATCTTGGCTTGGAAAATTGACTGACTTTAAGCACCAAAGTACTCCGTATTGGCCAAGTAGGTTGTAGGCTGCGCCACTCCGGATTCGCGCACGAAGCCACGAAGTTGGGCAGTGCGAGGACACTTCACTCTTCCATTACTATAGGTAGGTCGCGACTCGCCATCTACCTAGCCGCCATCAATCTACAATGACATACAATGATTACATTTTGATGAGATTATCCTGCTCCATGGCCATATCAAGATTACCCACTTGTTATAACGGCTCGAGGCAGTATACCTAGTAATCAACATAGGTACTGTAGCTGCCTCGAGGAATCAACGACCACGGGTTACTCCGCATAGCAACGCAATTTTGGTCACGATCTTTGAGTTGGCAGTAGTGTTATTAGCGTCGGGTACAATTTCATTGTTGGCGACGGTCCAGGGTTTTCCACTCGCAAGCCACCCC
>SRQL01000040.1:0-98746 GCA_018360575.1 Claviceps sp. LM454 group G7
TACGCTCCGCTACGCGTCGCCGCACGATTTCTTCAGTTTTGCCTAACAACACCACCACCAACATTCCCTGGCACCTAGGTACATAAATAAAAATCTATTTTTTTTTTTCCCACCTGCCTCCTCAGAATTACCGCTAATTACGTAGTAGACACGGTAGGCGAAAAATCAACCAACGATCGCCGAAAAAAATATTGTAAGAATCTCCGGTATCAGATCACTCTCGACGCAACAAACTATCATCATGGCAGCGGGCACACCGGCGGGACAACCAGTGGTAGGATCCGATGCGCCTCGGCAAAAAGGCGAAGCGACACCCAATACCCTCAAAATTGGTTGCATTGCTTTGGTCGAAAAGGATGGACAGCCACGCCGTGCCGAGATTCTGAGTATCAAAGAGACGAAGAGCGGAAAACAATTTTACTGCAACTTCGACAACTTCAATAAGCGATTAGATGAGTGGGTTTCCTTCACCAGAATCGACTTCTCGCAAGACGTAGAATGGCCGAATCCCGACAAAGACAAGTCGAAGGACTCGAAGACAAAGAAAACACCCTCGCAAACGAAAAAAGGGCCTGTTACCAAAAAGGGCCAGAAAAGGCCTGGCAAGAAGGAACAGCCGGCCGATACTGAGGCCACAGTGTCTCATCCCTGGACGGGTATGGCAGAAGTTTTCCTCAAAACTCTCGTTCGACTTGATTGTCAACTGACTCGTACGCACAGATTTCGTGCAATCGCAAGATCAACGTCAGACGCCATTGGAAAGCCGCGAAAATGAATCAAACGTCGACGCTAGCGGCGATACGATCATGTCTCTCGGAGCAGTGAACGAGGGAGACGTGAGTGATAGAGGTCTTGATATCAAGAAGCAAGGGGCCTTCAGACGACACGAGGAAATAGAGAAGCTGAGAACGTCGGGATCCATGACCCAGAATCCAGCCGAAGTATCGCGTATTAGAAACATCTCCAAGGTTCAATTTGGCAAGAATGATCTATTTCCATGGTACTTCTCCCCCTACCCAGAATCTTTCAGCCAAGAAGACGTCATTTTCATCTGCGAGTTTTGTCTGAGCTACTATGGTGACGAAAATGCCTTCTTGCGACATCGAAGAAAGTGTACACTGCAACATCCACCTGGGAATGAGATATACCGTGACGATTATGTCTCATTTTTCGAGATAGACGGGCGGCGCCAGAGGACGTGGTGTCGAAATCTTTGTCTCTTGTCGAAGATGTTCCTGGATCATAAAACACTCTATTACGACGTTGATCCTTTCCTATTTTACATTATGACCAGTCGGACAGAAAAAGGCTGTCATGTGGTGGGATATTTCTCCAAGGAAAAGGAAAGCGCTGATGGATATAACGTCGCTTGCATTCTGACACTGCCCCAATACCAACGAAAGGGCTATGGCAGGTTACTGATACAATTTTCTTACGAGCTCTCAAAAATAGAAGGCAAGTTGGGGTCGCCAGAGAAGCCCCTGTCCGACTTAGGCCTCCTTAGCTATCGTCAGTATTGGTCAGAGAACATTCTCGATTTGTTGATGGGATATAATGAACAGGATGACAAAGTGACAATTGAAGCTCTATCGTCGGCGCTTGCGATGACCACCCAAGACGTGGAGCACACACTTCAAGCCATGAAAATGCAAGTTTATCACAAAAGCGACCATAAGATTGTTATCCCCGAAAACCTCATCAAGCAAAGAGAGAAGCAAAAACTCAAAGTACGAAAGGTTCTAGACTCTACTCGGATACAGTGGAAACCACCCGTGTTCACAGCCTCAAGCAGGACATGGGGGTGGTAGAATTGCCGTATGGCACAGTCGTCAAGACGCAATCATTGGCAAGATCCTCAAAGTCGCCATGATGTCTCATCTTTATAGCAACGAGGATCCATCATTGTTAATTTCTAGGCCATACATATTGTATCCCTCGTGCCCCTATTGCATGAGATCTTGTATCTGGCGAGCTAATCTCAGAAGACAATGCAGTGGGCACAGCAAATTTTCACAATCGCAAGGTCCAGCACAGGTGGTCTTTCAGTATCTCGAGACGCAAAGTTGTGTGTTGAAGCTCTTCCCACCTGCTGCCGATGACACAATTGTGGAAGTTGCTGAATGTCTTGGTCTGCTCGTCTTGCCAGTGCCGAGCAGCTGTCTTCGACTTTTCTTCCTTCCTTCTATTGTAAAAGATGAATGCCCGAATGACGAAGAGAACAGCCTTCCGTCCTCGGCGAGGTAACTATTCCTGGCATGATGAGGGGCAAGTTGCAACACCAATTCCTGGTAGGTATGTCATTAAGAAATGGCCTGCATCTTCTAGTCTATTGCTCGATATGGCTACAAGAAACTCTCACGCAACGTATCTGAGCTTGTGGCTTGACTACATGCAAGTTGATACATATTACATATTCACACGACAATTTGTAATTAGTAAAGCTGAATTATGAGTAAAGCTGAGCTTGATCTGTTGAGGGTTGAACTACATGCTGGAGGGCATGCGAGCAACAAAGTCTCACCAGTCGATTTCAGCGACGTCCCCCCCCTTTTTTTTGCACTGATTACCTATCTCATTCAAGGTAGTAAAGATGGCATGTGAGGCGTTGACAATTAGTCGATCGAATCAACCTACTGATCATTGTTTACCTCGCCGCCCTGATGCTTACACTTTTCCATTCCCGAATATTGAAGAGAGGAGTCAAGGCTCTACAACGATACATGGAATATGTTGAGCAAATTGGGGGGCAAAATGGAATGTTTATTTTGACTAAAGAGCTAGGTTACCCAAGAAGTGGGAAAGTGAAAATATGTGCACGTTCGGCTGGTACGGCCGTCACGTGATGCGGCTCCCAGCACAGCATGGCTTGATAATTCTCAATAGAATACATAGTATACTTCATGCATTTATGATTTCACACAGTTCGTTCTAGTGAAATGGCTGGTTGTTGTTGTTGTTGTTGTGTATTTAACACCACTGCGTCCCATTTTGGGCATACTAGGGTGTGCGGGGCTAATCCCCGGGTAAGGGTTCTACTAAGTACAAGCCTCCCCCAGAAACCATCCCGCATCTCGGTGTACAACAAATGTCTGTGTGATATCCGGCGTCAGCGCCATCCACCACGCGCCACTCGGGCACAGGTCACGTATGTTAACGTTCTCAAGCGAAATTTTGCCATAGACATGGCCGCGAATCCAGTGAGTCAGAGGCGGCCTCCACAGTGAAATGGCTGGGTTCAAAATGTGAGGTGGTCTAGGGTGGGCTGTTCAAAAAGCGTCCTGCATAATGAGACCCTAGGTAGGTATTATGTACTTCCTCATCTTTCAGTCTATCAATGCACCTGTTTAATGAAACAAATCGAGCTCCGATGGACCTAGCAGAAGCGGAATCAGAGATAGTGGCAGAGTTTAGTATAATCGTCGCAAATTAGTTCAGCTTTACTGATCAAGGCACGAACCGGTTGCATGGTTGCCAGTTGGGCTCCTGATTAGCTATGCCTGTATGGACAGAAACACCACGTATGGCATGAAAAGCAACACACAGAGACACAATATTGACGCGAAAACTTCCTTCTGTGCCTAAGAGTGATTGCCTATCAAACTTGCGATCTCATGCACTTGCATTGAATTAGAAGTATGTACCTATCTGCCTTTGCTGCCCTTTTACATATCACGATCCTAAACGAGCAGTCGATAAGCCGGGTACTATTTCGACGAACGCCTCTAGACACAGAGCGTCTTCGAGCGCCATGATCACACCTAATTTTGACGTACGCTGCGGTGAGCTGTCCGTCAATCATGCAATACTTTTCGAGACAAATATTCGATTTGACCTCCATCATACCCATCAAACTCGTCAAGTGCTGTGGTGAACAATCAGGGTACCTATTCGCGGGAAGCTCTGAACAGGGATTAAAATATCATAATTCAATAAATAAAGAACTTTTCCTCGGAGTACGCGAGAAGATGGGGATAGATCATAGAGGCAATGAACCATCTCAAAAGCTCCACTACCTATGTTACGGGCGTACACGACTCCCTTTCAGCGCGACACCGATGGCGACGTCCAGATGACTGGTGTGAATGCGACGGGCTTCAAGACTAAGAAGTCCGGGAAGGTTGGCAACAGTCCTCTCCACAAGTTGTCCTGCTACTCCAGAAGAGACGAGCCTCAGGCTCGAATCCATCTATTACGGCTACGTACAGTTTTAAAAAGTTATGTATATACGGTGCCTGTAACCTACCTCATAGCCTAAGATCAGGGCCCTCTGGGTCTAGGTGAGGGTATAGGTACTGTGTCTGTACCTGGAGTTCACAGACGCCCTATCCCGATTCCCACCATCCCACTTCCCCAACTTGCTACAGGCCTACAGGCTACGAGTCCACGACAGCCTCGGTACGAGGCACTTACTCCGTACACTGTACATTATTAGTAAAGCTGAAACTAATTTGCGACGATTACTGAAGAAGAGACGTAAAGCGAAGCTTCAAATTTACAATGTCGCGTCGTCGCCCTCTCTAACACGCTCTCCCTCCCGTCTTCCCAAGTACCTAGGTATTGTATCACTATCAACTTATTATGTACTCCATAATTACGGACTTTTCCACACCCGCCTTGAGGTTTGCATCCATCATCCTCCATCCACGAAGGGAATCTCACCTTCAATCCATTTCGACCCCAACATAGTCTACTTTCGGAAGAGGAAGTACTGTTGTGAGAACAATACCTGGCCAGTTTCATCGCACACGACTCACCACGCACCCGAAGGCTGGTTTGCCAATGAGGGCGCCGTTACAATGACCACACCCAATGATGCTGGTTTCCAGATGTCCGATGCATCATCTTCAGTTCCACAAAGACGACAGATCAAGTTTCCGTCTTCTTCTTCGTCTGCTCGTCCACGAGGGCCGCCTTCCGAAAATCTCGGAGTGGCCAGTGATGACGAAGGCGACGCCTTTGCTGATGATCATGTTCCGCGAAGCTCGCGCCATGTGAATACCGCCAGCATTCCTCGTGTTGAGGATCGCGTCGGCCTGCTAGTCCAAGAGCATTTTCAATCATTTATAGAGAGGTAGGCGCTCATGCCCTGACATTCGTAACCTGTTGGGTTATCTTTGGCTTCTGGCTAGTCGAATGCAACAAGGATCTTAATATCATGCTCCCTGTAGTTTTGTCGAAGACTCGAACCCATCTGGGATACCTACCTCGAGCGCAGTTACGACCGACAAATACTATGTGGCGCAAATTAAAGGCATGAAAGCCATGCAGTTGTCGACATTCTACGTTGATTTCAAGCACCTTTCATCATGGGAGAATGGGAGTCTCGCAGACGGTGTCATGCGCCAGTATTATCGTTTCTTGCCGTTTCTTACGGCTGCGCTGCATAACATGATTGCAAAACACGAGCCTCAGTATTTTCGAGAACATCGTCAACCTACAGCCTCAAGCGCAATCTCTACGTCCGCGGCAAGTCAACTGGGATCTGGCAGTCAAAGCGAGAGTTCACAGCGCAAGAATGAACACCAGCAGACAGACAAGTTGTTTTCGATAGCCTTCTACAATCTGCCACTCGTTTCTCGTGTGCGCAGCTTACGCTCTGCCAACATTGGCCAACTGCTTTCTATTTCTGGCACAGTCACGCGTACCTCAGAAGTGAGACCTGAGTTGTCACTGGCTACGTTTGTGTGCGAGGGGTGCCGTGCGGTTGTTCCCAACGTTGAACAAATCTTTCGATATACAGAACCTATGCAGTGTCCCAATAAAACCTGTCAAAACCGTGTGGCGTGGCAACTCGACATTCGTCGCAGCACCTTTGTTGACTGGCAGAAAGTCCGTATTCAGGAAAATAGCTCCGAAATTCCCACTGGCAGCATGCCCAGGACTCTCGATGTCATCCTACGAGGTGAGATTGTGGACAGAGCTAAAGCCGGCGAGAAGTGTATCTTCTCTGGCGCTCTCATTGTTGTCCCGGATGTCAGCCAGCTGGGCTTACCTGGCCTTAGACCTACTGCAGTTCGCGATGACCGAGGAAATCCTCGTGGAAACGACGCGGGAGGAACTGGCGTGACCGGTCTAAAGGCTCTTGGCGTCCGTGACCTCACCTACCGACTAGCTTTCCTCTCTTGCTTTGTCGCACCCGACAATTCGGCGACCGGACAACATTCGGCAAACAGTGCTGCTGATGTTGTCAGTGCTTTTACACAAAGCCACTCCAATGAGGGAGCAGAGTCTGTCGAGAGCGCACAAGCCGCTGTTCTCGCCTCCATGAACCCATCGGAAATTGATGACCTGAGAGCTATGGTCCATGGCGACCACATTTATTCTCGCTTGGTACAGTCTATAGCTCCAATGGTATACGGCCATGAAGTCGTCAAGAAGGGTATATTGCTGCAACTGATGTCCGGCGTTCACAAGGTGACACCAGAAGGTATGCATCTGCGTGGCGACATAAACATCTGCATCGTCGGTGACCCATCGACATCAAAATCACAGTTCTTGAAATATGTATGTTCGTTCGCTCCGCGAGCCGTCTACACAAGTGGGAAAGCATCTTCAGCCGCTGGTCTCACAGCGGCAGTTATCAAGGATGAAGAAACGGGCGAGTTCACAATTGAAGCCGGTGCACTCATGCTGGCAGACAATGGTATTTGCGCTATTGATGAGTTCGACAAGATGGATGTGGCCGATCAGGTTGCGATTCATGAAGCAATGGAGCAACAGACAATATCCATAGCTAAAGCTGGCATTCAAGCTACGTTGAACGCGAGAACAAGTGTGCTGGCTGCCGCAAACCCCGTGGGAGGACGATACAACCGCAAAACCACCTTGAGATCCAACATCAATATGTCAGCTCCTATCATGTCACGATTCGATCTGTTTTTCGTCATACTCGACGAGTGCAATGAGAAAATTGATCGCCACCTCGCAGAACATATTGTCGGAATCCATCAACTAAGAGACGAGGCAGTAGAGCCGGAGTTCAGTACAGAGCAGCTTCAGCGATACATTCGCTTCGCCAGAACTTTTCGGCCAGAGTTTACGGATGAAGCAAGGGACGCGCTTGTACAGAAGTATAAAGAATTGCGCGCTGATGATGCTCAGGGGGGTATCGGGAAGAACTCATACCGCATAACCGTTCGACAACTAGAAAGCATGATTCGGCTTAGTGAGGCAATTGCGAAGGTCAATTGTGTGGAGGAAATCGATGAAAAAATGGTCTTTGAAGCATACGACTTGCTGAGACAAAGTATTATCTCAGTCGAGCACGACGATATCGAAATCTTGGCTGAGGACGAATCTCAAGAAGATGGTGACACACTTCGGCGTGCTGCACGTGCTGCAACGGGGGGACCTGACGACGGTGTAACGAGCCTTGGAGATGGGGCAGCTTCGAACGACGTGTCAGGGAACACGGAGAGTTCTAGCCATGGATCAAAACGAACGATTACCTATGACAAGTACATCAAAATGATGAACATGATAGTTCAGAGGATCAACGACGATGAGAATGGAAGTGGCGGTGGTGTAGACGGCCAAGAGTTGATTGAATGGTATCTGGAAAGACATGAAGATGAACTTGAGGGCGAAGAGAGCTACAACTCCGAAAAGGTTCTTGCTAACATGGTCCTCAAGAAAATGGTCAAGGTAAGCCTCCGAAGAAGCAAATGTTGTATGTCCAGACTGAAACTAACTGAGAAATAGGACAACATCTTGATGGCTTTGCGCGGAGAGGTTTCGGACAGCCACGCTGAGTCTGAGTCTACTGTGGGGCGGACTGTATATGTCTTGCATCCTAACTGTGCTGTGGAAGATTTTTGAAGGATGCAGCGTTAGGATTGGGTGGCTTTTGATGTCGGTAAAATGCATCGGACACGTTTTTTAACGGCGAGAAGGAGAAGACGACATGCACACTGTGATTGGCTACACGCCCCCAATGAGCGTCAAGTACTGTATCAAATATGCATGAAGGCAAATATTTATCGTTGGGAGTTGAGCAAGCTTCAGCAGCGTGAAACCGAAAGGCCTGACGCAAATGGTCCTCCGTACAGTTTCGAAGACATCAGGATGGCAAGACGAGTTGAGTCGATAGCGCGTTGCTGGACAGCGGCAAGCACAATTATGATCTTAGATCAGGAGGTTCATGACCTTGCCTTTGTAGGCTATGATCTTCTCCGACGCACGATCGGTTATTTTATCGCACCCTAGGACAACAAGCATGCGACTCGGGAATCGAGAGTGCCTTGGCAATAAAGGCGCAGAACTTGTAACGCTGCGCTACGTTAAAAAAGTCTCCAGACGGACTCGAACTCAATAAAACCTAGATGTATATTATAGTCTTTTACCCTAACCAGGCAGTCCACAACTAATTGCCTTTGGTCATGACCTTATATTTAGCAAGACGCTGTAGCCACGTGGAGTGGAACGCATATACTTGAAGTGATTTGACATGGACAGGTAGCCTAACCGTCACACCGCGTAGACCCATAAAAGATGTGAAAGAGTCATGTCGAACGTGCCGTGCCTATCACGCCCGATAAGGGAAAAGAAACCAATGAACAAGGAATGACAATACCAAAACGAAGAGAACTGCAGCCATGGGTCGGAGTATGCCGAACCGCACCAGGCGTGACTTGCGTTGCAATTGGCAGCGGTGACATGCCAAGTACTTGACGCCATCCCCTTCACCGCGCTCTGAGGTTGATTGAGCCAAATAATGCGTGCTTTTGCAGCCGGATATGAAATAGAAAAAGGTGAGTTTTTGGCGCGACAATGGTGCAAAATGCGGTCTCGCTCGTGTGCTCTTCGTTACATTGCCGTCAACCACCCGAAATTATCATTTGTTTAAATGGCCTTGTTGCTATCATTTGCTAGGGAGTTGGTGAGAAGGTTGAGGCTGACGCCGTGTCCAGTTGTCCGAGTTCCTGTTTCGGAATCCGGCACGGCCACCACGATGGAGAGCCATTTCGGTCTCTTGAGAATTGGACTTCTCTCTCTTGCCGCCCCGTGATGCGGTACCGAATCCTCGGGGCCTAGTGCCTATTCTTGGCCCATGCGAGGCTCTAGAGCCTCGATTGACAGATTTGGACACCAACACCTTCTTAATTTCCTTCATGCCCGGGAAAAGAATGTTGACTGACGATGAGCCTGCAGGGCTGTCCAAACAGAATTGGAAGGGTTCCCTTGCAGAAGCCTGCACAATAAACTTCTTGGGAAGCCCTCTGGATTGGGCTGCAGCGGGCTGCCAAGCCGCCTCGGGGGCTTTGTGAGGGAGTCGAATTTGAGGCAGCGATCCCATCTCCTGTTCCTCAAAACAATCCTCCGCCATTGGCTTGGTAAGTATAGAATGAAAGCATGCATCAGCCTGGATGGATGTCGACATCGGCAACAAAACTATCGCAGATGTCTGTGCACAGGTAGGTTCAAGTCCGCGGCTAGAAGCATCAACACCGATATCACGCGGCAGAGACGGCTTATCTCCGTGTAGCAGTTTGTGAAACCTAGCTTGCCAAATATTTTCGTCTGGGTGTGACGAAGAGAGATTGTCTCCACGGCGATCGTCCTTGACAGCAACTTGGGCAGACCATGGGCCAAGTGGCCTTGTCGAGTTGCGTTCTATCGGCCCGAGGATGGGTGGTAGCTTCACAACAGGCTGGGGTTTGGGCAAAGACACATGAGGCCGCAGGATGTCTCCTTCATACACGGGATGATCTTCCATTGTAGGGGGCGGCGGGGACGGCGATGTCGAACGAGAAGACTGACTCTCCATGGACGTCTGCTGGTGGTAATCTCTTGTAGGAAAGAATCTAGAAGGCCTGGATTGCGATGATGCACCGCATCCAATGATTCCGGGTTTGGCTGGGATAGCTGGGATGGCTGAGTCTTCCTTGACGACGACACTTTGTACAAGACTCTCGGGAGCAGATTTCCAAGACGCTGTTTGGTGGGATTTCACATCAACCGATCCGATGGTATGACGGGTTCCATCTCCAGGAACACGAATGGGGCGCCAAGAGTCTTTGATGATGGGCTGTGAATCCTCCAGAGCCAAGCCCCTCTCCCTCAACTGATTCTCACGACTTGCCCGTTCTGACAAGCCTACCGTGCTTAGTTTCTGATCGTTTTCTGCAACAGAGGCGACCCATTTGCTTGCTAGTTCGGATCCAGGGGCAACATATCTGGCACTCGATGGGTCCGTCGCGGTGTCTTGACCGGCTTGTGCTTGGGAATGTGGGAATGTCCCAGTTCCATGCCTTGGAGGAGGTGCTATCGGCAACGATCCTTTGGCATGTGGTGACGATGCTGTCGAAGGGTTTGTGACTCTGCCAAGGTCAGGGTTGAAAGTTCCGTTTCCTAGCCCACGGTCGTTATCAGGGGAACCCCAAACGTTTCGTGACGTCAATGGAGGGGCAGCCGAGCCCCAAGAAGGGAACCTGTCAGGACGAGGACCTGGACCTCCCCACGGATCATTACGTCGCGAGTCTTGACCGTGGGATGGTCTTCTGAAAGATGTCGACGCCGCTGGTATAGATTGATGTGGAGGCTGGGGCTGAGAGGTGGGCTGCGCGCTATTAGGCTGATTAGGAATACTTGGTTGTACGATTTTCTGTCCTCTTGGAGATCTCTCAGCGGCGTGATGGTGGGAATCATTCAAGAGTGGGCGCTCTCGTTGTTGAATCTGCGTTGGCTTCGATGTCTCGGCCATCAGGGAAGATTCCTTCTTGTCAACACGCTTTTCGGGAGGAGGACCCAGAGCCTCCAGCTTCTTTTGGATGCGTTCTTTCTTAGCAGCCTCCTCGTCAGCCTCTTGCGCCTGTCGGCGTTTCCGGGCAAGCTCTATGCGCTCACGCATTAGCTTCTTCTGATATTCCACCTCGTTGACGATCTCATCTTTAGACCCCGCTACGGAGGAAGAGGTCTTGTCCGAAACAGTGTGACCCCGGCTTTGGACTGATGCAGATGTCGCCCCTATGGAAGTGTTGTCAATCGAGGGATGACGTAAGTGATCTTGGAGAAACGGTTGCGTAGGAGACGAGACATTTCCAGATGCAGCAGGGTTCTCACCCGAATTCTGCAGGCAAGGGGACCTTTCGTTAGGCGCCACAGTCGAATCAATTATTGTCGAGCTTCGCTGATACAAGGAGCTGCTGCCAGTGCTCACAAGAGAGGATCCGCGGCATCTGGTAACCAACCCATCCTGATCCAGCTGGAAAGTTGGCTCGGTGCCACATGTTTCCAAGACCTGGTCCGTTGGTTGTGGACGCTGCAGCAGCGCTGGCTGCTTGGTTTGGGGATCCGATTTGAAAGATCCTCGGCGATGGGGCGCAGGTTCGTAACGCCCGGACTGGGAATTATAGAGCTCTCTGCTGGTATGAGAGGAGCCTTCTCTCCACGAAGACCGAGTAAAATCATCAGCAGTTATCTCTTTTGGTTGATGATGGAGCGATTTGAGTTGCATCCCCTCTTTTGGTTGAGCTTGAACAACTGCTGCACTATCCATGAGTCCTGGCGAAGCTCTATCAACAGGAGGTAATGTAGCCCATGGTGACTTGACTGATGTAGCTGGAACACTTGGCTTAGCGACGAGAGAAGGCTTTTCTTGCGAGGCTGGTTTCAAAACAAGACCTCTGCCAGAAGCAAACCCGCCGGGTTTGGGAGCCGTCGCCTTGGCGGCGGAAACAGAACTAGGCGATTTAGGTTTCGGCTGATATTTTGCAGGAGTTGAGAGAGAGATGGTTCCTTGAGTTGGACCTTGGGGCTCGTCCAGATGTGGCAGTGTAGTTTTCGTTCCATCGCCCCAGGTAATTGCATCTGGAGCCCAGTCTTCGTCATCCTCATCGATATCCGCCCATTTGTTCTGTCCCTGTGCGTCCTCTTCATTTAGGCGACTAGCCATATGAATTCCATACTTCTTCAATTCTTCGTCTGTAAATTTCTTGGGTTCAGGCGCTAATGAATGTTCTCCATGGTCAGTCTCGCATACTTTGAAAGAATTCCTTAAAAGAATGCCTTAGAAGAATGCCTTGAACATAAAACTTACGTCGGTTTTTGTTCCAAACGGCACTCGGGTCTGGGGCTGACACAGGTTGTCCTCCATTGCCGAGGGACGAATACCTTGGAGCCGACTCTCTGGCGCCACCACCAATTTTTGCAATAAGCCGAGGACGTGAAGATGGCAGGGCGGACGATCCAGGGGGCGGAGTGTTCGAGCCTGGAACCGGCTTTTCGATGGGTTTTAGGGCCAGCCCACCAGGGACAGCTTTTGACGCGAGAAAGGTCTTATTGACGGACACTGCTTTGAAGGTCGCGGGCTTCTTTGTTGTAGATGCGGATCTTCCATGCTCTTTGTTCGCTTCCATCTGCCTCAAACGTTCTGTTCGTGAGGCTTCATTGTCCGAACCACCGCTCAAGCCAGCTTCTGTCGTTATCATTTGCCCCTCATTGCTGGTGCTTGTCCTGTCCATAGATGCGTTGATTTTTGTTGCAGTGAGCCCATTTTTGGTAGGCACGTCATATCGATTTCGGTCGCCGGCTGGGTCGAGCTATTTCCAGAAAAGCTTTCCGTTAGCTCTCAGGCTACTCGACGCATTCAAGCTGCTACTGCATATTCATATCAAATTAAAAGAGAAACACGTACCGGCAGAACTTGTGATGAGACAGAAAGAGCAGCAAGATTATCGCCCGAAGGCTCTGTTGCCATCATCCGTCGCAGATGCTTTCGTGGACGCCGGGCGCAATGTTTTCAGTGACCTACGGTCGCAGTCACGGTGCTGCGTGTATATGAATTGGTGAGAACGGATTCCGAGAGAATGCCTCGAGGAGAAGAAGTGTTCATACTTGAAAATGTGCGATGGCAACTTCATGCGTAAATCTGGATCACTGGGGGGTTGCTTCCCATGTGTTTGCGGGGACCGGATTTGGCTTGAAGCGCGTCCAGATGAAGCTTCTTCGATGCTGTCTGATTCAGTATAATACCTTGATGGGAAACCGTGGTCCTTGCGCCATACAGTGTGTCGAGTTTCCTTTGTGCAGAGAATGTTGGTATGTAGGTCATCAGATGATTTTTGAAGAAGCAGAGTGAACGGAGGTTTTCGAATGGGGTTGATACATGTACTTGATAGCTCTCGTGTCACCTGTTCCAGGCGGCGTAAAGTTGTACAGGTAACTAGGTAGGTAGGTAGCGCTCCATTGGTAGCTATTGGTCACTGACTCACAGATGAAAAGTCAGGGAAAGTCACAAGCATCGGTGGCTTCACACTGTGGTTCCACTTTCCATTTAGGTACCCAATGTACCAAGGTCCAAGGTAGGTGCCTACCTCCTAGTTAAGGTGGCCCCAATTAAATAACGCGAAAATTTCTCCACTTTTCGTCGCGATGCGTCAATTCAGCTTCATTCAACAAACCAACCCATCATCTTTAAGCAGCCATGGCTACCACACCACGCCCTTTAAAGCCATTAGAAAAAGATTGACGGCACACACTAGGAAGCGCGTCTATTCAGTTCTAACAGCAGGCAAATCGGCCAAGCAGATCGCTAGTGACGAGAGTATCCTCCTAAGCCTCGTTTATGCCATTAAAAAACGGTTCACTACCCAAGATTGGGGGATCTCACCAAAAGGGCGAGGGCACCCGACCAAGCTAACAAGTCACGATTTGCGACACTTCCAGACAAACATAAATCAATATCCATTCACTGCCACCAAAGAGCTTTAAGAAATACGCGCTCCTCATGTTTCTACGGCGATAATCGCACGATACCTCAAGGCAAGGGGAGTCATGCATCGCGAAGCCGCACAACGCCCATTTTTGAGAGAAGGGCATGTCTAAAAAAGGTTCCAATTCACGCTAAAGTATTTTGACAAGCCTCTCGCGTAGTTTCGTCGCCTTTGGTAAACAGATGAATGCGCTGTTGAGCGCGGCGACGGACAGACCCAGGAGTGGATTTGGCGCCCTGCCGGTCAGAATTGCACCTTGAACTTGTGATTACAATAACTCGGGTTCCAAGCAGCGGACTGGGTTCGATCTATGTTCGAAAGCAACCGAGTTCAATTATGTACAAGCCAAATAAAGAAACTCCGACATTTCCTTACGTTTTGGGGGTGGAATTCGCTACGGAAATCAGGGTCCTCTCGTCGTCCTCCCGGGGGACACCGACTCAAAGAGAGGCGGCGTCACAAGCGCGGCTTACTGTGATCACCTTGAGAAATGCCTCCTAACCATGCCCGATGGTGACATTATCTTCAAGCATGACAACGCGCCGATTCTCAGAGCCAGAAACGTGGAAAAATGCCTCAAGGATCTGGGGGTGACTCCTCTGGCATGGCCGCCATACAGCCCCGACCTGAATCCCATTGAGAACCTCTGGTCATGCCTCAAATAGCAAATTTTCAAACGGGATCCGAATAAGGGGCATATTAAGAGTTCCCAGGCTGCCTTGTATCACCTGGGAAAAATTGCGACAAATGTTTGGGAAGATATGGAAATAAAGCTTGTTAACGACCTGATCGACAGCATGCCTCGCCGTCTTCAGACTGTGATAGATTCCAAGGGTTGGTATACAAAGTATTGAGGCAGTCAATTGATTAAACCTTCATGATTCTATAGACTTGCTTAATTACACATTTTTGACATTTTAAATGGCCAGATTGCGAAAAGATGAAATAAATAGGTGTGGTGATCCAAAATGTGTCCAATTTGGCGTTGGGCGTTATTTTCTTGGTGGGGCTGTACGTAATAAGATACATACGTAGATTCTCAAATGATGAAATCAATCAAGACTTATAAGTTATATCAAGATGCCATCAACCTCTCCCCCCAACATCTTGTCTTTTTTCATCAATGTCTTAGAATGCGCACGTGTAATGCTACGTGGCCTCTCATATCACGTCTATACGGCGGGATCACGCCGTCGCCAATACATACAATGCAGGATGCAATTAAAATATGCTGACAGGTTTGATCACCACGAATTCTCAATTTTCCAAGTAAATCAGATGGCGTATTCCAATGACTACTACTCTTTTGTAGGATTTCCATTTGAGAGTTATTTTATTAGAACTCGGTAGCTCCTATTTCCTTTTTTAGAGGAGTATCCTCAAATACATGGCTGCACGTGGAATACCAACGTGAGAATGCTCACAATGTGCAAAAGGCACGACTATCAGGTTCAACCAGGGTGTGATTGTTGGTTCGCTCTGCCATAACATGGCGTGATCTCGAAGACTCTCGTTTCGCCATGCTATATCAAGAGACATTTCAGACATTTCAAAGCTACACTGTGACGTTGGTCGCTGTCAAGGCTTGGGAGTTCACAACAGAGTGAGGGCTGAGGGCAAGATGTCAAAGGTAGGGGTCATATGCTTGGATGTTTTGATCTCTGGCCTCTACCATAGGTACATGTGCGAGGCCATCGTGTTATGGACGTTCTGAGGGCTTCTTCGGTCTTCACCTTCAGTCTCCGCTCAGTGCTCCTTGTGACCCTCTGCTTGTACCGATGTATCATGTCCCTGACAGTCGTCCTGTATGGATACACCATTTATAAATGCGATCAAAATCTGTGGCGTTCAAACCATCATCACAGAGTCTGATGAAGCCGCATTTGAACCTGTCGCAAGGAGCTGCTGATGGATCATACTACGAGAATTTCTACGTGATGACTATCAAAATTGGAGAACAAATTTCAAATAGGCGGCGCGTGACCTTTGACTACCTATTATCTATCGGACACTCGATTATATTGATATTTCACCAGTGGGGAAACGCAAAGCGGTAGCCCTTTGGAAATTCTAGGTACACTGATGCTCAAATGCTGGCGCAAGCATCATAGATCCCGCATTACCCCAGCCCTCTAATGGGCATTATTTTTATGGTGGCCTGGTGAATGATGGATTTAGCAGATGGCCGAATCTAAAGAACGTAAAAGAGGGCTGCTTACGAAGATGGAAGTAGTAGTTCTGGGCGTAGCCAATTGCAACCAAGAAGACCAAGAGATGAATAAAGGCTTTTGAGATATGTCAGTCGCTTCGTTCCATCAAAGTGCCTCAATCGATACCACTCACGCTTTGCGGTAGGCTTGTCACCAAAATGCTTGGCTCGGTAGCGGCCAATGAAGCCCGTAGGTTCGAGTACAGGGGCTGGACCTCGAGGAAGGTTTTCATAAAAGCTCATGACGCGCTGCATGCGCAGAGCATCGGGAGCGCAGCCTATGGCCTACACAGAATGGGCCTTTCAGTCTCCAGATTTCCACAAAGAATATATATACCTTTGTTTCGGCCGTTGGAAACACATGAGGTATTGGCTTGAATGTAGAGATCGCGATAGGAGCGTGTCATTGTCGTTGGAGGACTTTGCAGAAATTCGTACCTTTGGACAAGCAATCTAAGGCGAACATTAGCACGATACTGGCTATGAGCAATTCGTTTTGTGACCTTAATGCAGATTACCACGGACCGTTACTAGCCATTGACTGTGGTCATGTTGCCGTAGCAGGACTTACCTTCGGGGGAATGAGCGTGGAAAGCGCTCGGCGAGTAACGAAGCTCATTGTATCGGAGGGCACCAACAGGCTTTGGACTTGATGAAGCGCAATAAGTATCGTCGCGACGGAAGAGGATTGTGATTCCGGGTGTACCTGTCCGGTGATGGTGGTTCGGTGTAGTTTTGCAAGCAGCGCTCCTTCGGCTAAACCTCGGCAGTGGTCCACCATCCAGATTGCCACAACATCTCGATCCTTGACCCCCAATATCCAACGATCGTTCACAGTAGTTCAAACCGCTGTAAATAAGCATCTCTATCTTGATGGCAGCCCTACTCGCAAGTCGAGCCGGGAGGCTTCTGAGAAGCAATGAACGATTTCAAGCGGGGTTGTTCATAGATCCCAGGCGCTTCCAGAGCTCGCTCACGACAACCTCTGGCCAACCTCACGGAGTAGTCCCAAATCGTCCGGACTACGACATTCCTGCGGACAAAGCTACATCGTGAGTCTGCGTACTTCTCTACCTAGTACTGGACACATAAACTGAATCAGTGCATAGAACCTTTACCCCAGCCCCAACGCGTGTTCAGGATGGCAGCGAAGACGTTCTGCCCGCTGCAACAATTTCCGGCGCGCCCATGGAACTACAGGCTCGAACTGTTCGGTACGTAATCAGATTGCTGCTCAGGCTTCCGATATACTTATTTCGGTGGAACAGAATTTACAAAGAGACCAAGCCGGCGACCCAGTCAGGAGATTTTAGAACAGAGCGGTGGCGCATGGATTGGGACGTTCTCGGCAAGGGCCATCGCTGGGAAAATTCATTGATGGGCTGGCAGTCTTCTGGAGATTTCATGCAAGGCACTCACGTCAACTTTAAGTCAAAGGAAGACGCGATTCATTTCGCGGAGAAACAGGGCTATGAGTACTTCGTTCAAGAGCCCAATTCGCGTAAATTCACGCCCAAAGCGTACGCGAACAATTTCTTGTATTCGCCAAAGAAGCTGAAACATATACGTACGAAGTAGATGAGCGGAGGTAGCCAGCAAGTTGAAGAATTAACGTCCGGCGCCAAAAAAAACAATATAGGACATCAGTCTCTCTCTCCTCAAGCAAGATGAGTTAAAACATTAGATCTATCATGACGTCAGGCAGGAGATATCGCTCAATTCAATCTGGAACAAGCCTTCAGTGTTTTCACTTCGTGACGCGGAGCAACATTAAGATCAAGTCAGCTGGGGCCCGGGGGTGGGGGGGGGGGGGGGTTTGTGACGCTTCGTTCTCTGATCGCATGAATACTTCCATGTACATACACGCTCGGTTCTCTTCAACCGGTGCCAGCCTGTATCTCGGGCCAATAATGACCAACTGGCTCTCAGCACGCCAATAACCCGCTAGCAGCTCTTCTCTACGGTCGTTTTAGTGAGGAATGCTATACAAACAAGTAGCTACGCTAGACCGTGTTGTCGTCTGCCGGCAGACACCACAACAATATGAAAAACGTGATTGAGGACTGGGCAATGCCCAACCAAGACATGCAGTTCAACTAACCGCGCGTTTTTTGTCAGGTAATCATGGGGTCATTTTGAATAGACGCATTCTCTTCCTGCATGTCGTCATCATCATGTAGGCCGATGTCTAGAGAGGCCGGAAGGCTGACGAATTTCTCGCGGGCAGTTTCCTCAGCCCAAGCCCTTAACTTAACCAAATGACGAATAGCGGACTCACGCCGCGTCGACAATTTCTCTAAAATAGCCTTGTTCACGCTATCAGCAGCAGAACGGCGAAGTTCTGGGTCAAGGAGAGCTGCTAATTGGGGTTCCAAGGCGTTCGAAGGAAAAAGAAGCAGTGCCATTGTTTTCTCCAAGTCTTCCAAGAATTTGGGATTTGTTGGGGCTCGAGGTCCCAGTTGCTCAGTGGCGAACTTGAGGGCCGGCCCAACATCTCCTATGTCATTACAAGACCGTATAAGCTCCACCAATTGTAGTCTTAGAAGGGAGAAATGCAGTGCCTTGTCTTCATCTAAAATCTGACACTATTATTAGTTCATGTTCTGGAAGTATTGCGAACTTCGAAGCAGAAGAATGATTGAAGTACATTCATATACAAGTGGTTGTGTCTCATCATAGGCTGCGAACAGCTATATGCGTGGTGCATGTAAAACTCATATTCTAATCATGTACATTCCATCGAGGAGAAGGCTACGAAGTCATGAACTCACCTCCGGGTCAAGCTCATTTAACGCTTCAATGCCAGCTTGGATATTGCCTCCGTGAATATAGTTTTGTATCACTTGTCGTTGGCGAACACAAAGCCCGTCTTGGTGTAACTGAAGGTTCGCCTCTCGAGAAAATTTGGCAGCCGCATTGGGATACCCTTCCATGGTCAGATAATCTAGAATTAAGGCATTGATGTCACTTGAGACTCGTCAGTTCCACATGCCTTATTGCGTCTGCATTTACCATGAGAGTTAGGAATCGCGAAGACAGTACGAAGAAACTTGAGGCGTCTGGGTTTTTCAGAGGCGTACTAATACATACAGATTCTCCGCATGAATTGCTAGGAGAGATTCCCATTTATATTGCGTTCATCATAAAAACGTGACGACAGTCTCAAGCGAAATGAAAAAAGATCGGGGCTCGTACCTTTTGCATGACTTAGTTTCTTGAACTCGGTTCTCAAAAGCGTTCCTGCTTGTTGTAGGAGAAGAGGACAAGGAGCCCTTGCGAGACCGTCACTAGGTCAGCAACAACACAGTTTTGGCCATGTCTAAGTACCACGAAGTCGCGTACCGTCATGATTCATGAGGGGTTTGATGAACGCAACAGAGCCACGGTATATGAGGGAGCCCGATTACCCCGTGATGAACGGGGAAAGAAAAGAAGAGCTTCAGTGCATTTGATAAGGCTTGTGCCGAACGTGGTGACTGCTGTTGACTGTGTAGCGTAGCAACAGAAGTGCAAGCTACGTTTCAGAATCAAGCCGATTTCATGCGGCTGAGGAACCCGACTGAGAAGGCTGTCTGGTGTGAATGGAAGAAGGGAGAAGTGTGTGAGAGGAGAAAAATTTTGAGCGGTACATAGCAGAGATAGGTAGGTAGGACCTAGGTAGAACCCCACTTCTAGCCCTTGCCGCCCGGCAGCCTTAGTCATAAGCACGTGATCGATTAGTACATACTCCGTACCCTCCGAAAATCAAACTCCAGCGGGCTGGTACGTTTGTACCTTATAGGTACACATATGTATGTACCTGTACGGAGTACATGGGTATCCCTATTTTTCGCCGTAACCTTTTGTGCCGTAGCCTGTAGGGAATGGGGTGTATACTATTCGTAGCCGTAGAAGTCGAGCTTCGATTAGGTCAATCCGTCAGGATTCGGCGGTTTACTTCTCCTCACCATCGAAAGCACTCACCATCGCGCGCACGGACCACCAAAGGCCGATACCGGCGATGCACACGTGACTCCACAACTACAACGTTGTTACCGCCATCACCGCCAACGTGCTTAAGACCACGGACTTCGACGTGCATTGGTTCGTCAACCGTCAGCACTTCATAAATCCTCCGGAGCTACGACTACGTGAGCCAGCAGTCCATCGAAAGGTATTTAATCCAGCGACGCGTCGACCGAACGCGAAGGCGTCTAGCACGGCGCGTGGCAGCACCAGAAGCGAACTCACCGATCGCAACAACGTGGAAGCCGCTCGGCCGCTCGGCCGCTCGGCCGGCCTTCTGATCAAGGTCCCATTCCTGGTCCTTCACAAGCTGCGGTGCGAGCGCTCGCTCGAGACCGTGTATCTTGCGGCTGCAAGAGCCAGACTGCGTTGCCGGAGGGCTAACGTGCTCTGCGGCAAGTGGTGTTACAAAGGAGATACACGCTGTGGCAATCTGACAGACGCCAAACTTGAGGCCGCTCAGAAGGAGAAGTACGCACGCCAGCAGGCGGAGAAACTCCTCCTTGCTGAGCAACGCATTCAACAGCTTACCGGCGTGCTGCATCAGTCACAAGTAGAGTCGGCCGAACGAGCGGAGAGGGCGGCCCGTGAGTTACATCATGCACAAGAGCAGCAATCTCTTCGTTTCTGGCAACAACACCCTCAACCTCCGCCGACGACGCAGCAGCAACAACACGTTCAATTGCGGTCGGCGGACTTCATACCAGTGCTGAATCACACGAGGATATGGCAGAAGACCGGTCAACACCCCCTTGGATGGCAGTGAGGGCGGAGAGGGCGGATAGGGCGGCGCTGACCTAGTTAGTCTATATGTGTATATACATATGTAGCAGATTCTACAACCCGTTAAAAAGTCATCAACACTCTGTGCCATTGCCGCTGAGAACGCTGCAGCCAATGAGACCCCTCGTGGATCCACCTTCGCTGTCTTGACCACCGCGATCTCGGCCATTGGTAGTCCGTGCGCGCCATGGCGCGTGGAATCCATGGTGCGCAGAAGTAAACTGCTCCGCATGTAGATAGGTACTTAGGTACATACCCTCGCATGGACTTGATAGATTTCTCACATTACATAGGTACCTAACTCCTGTCTTGCTCCACCAAAAAAAAAACTAATCCGACTGACTGCAACCTCCCACATGGTACAGAGCCACGAAATTGGCCGTCCACTTCGAAGTTGCTGGCATATCTTCTATAATCAATTAGCAGCGCATACCTGATACTTGTTGAAAATTATGCCGTTGGTTCAATCACGCGCTTCCGGCGCAACCACTGCGCCAAGACAGTCGGATCAACCCTCGAGAAAAGGGAAGAAAGCGTGGCGGAAAAACGTCGATGTGACCGAAATCGAAAAGGGCTTAAAAGAATTGAATGAAGAAGTCACGAGAGGGTATGAATAAACACCTTTTGCCCAAATTCAAGGACTTGGACACATATTGACACAACGTTATAGTGGTGTCATACGAGAGAAGCGATCGTCGGAACTCTTCACCATCGACGTCAAAGGAGATTCACGTGCGTCAAGGAACCCTGAAAAACATGCCAAGAAGAGTCTGAAGGCAGATGAAATTCTCGCTCAGCGGTCTGCGGTTCCTGCGGTATCCATGCGCAAGCGTGCAGGCGAACATGCGATACAATGCTCAGCTCCGACCAAACGACATCGGACTGACTGGGTGCCTCACAAGGAACTCACCCGTCTGAGGAAGGTGGCCGATGGACATCATCCCCTGACCATTGAAGCTAGCAATGCAACGTACGATATTTGGGATAGCTCAACGACACAGAAAGACGACAATACATACGATGATTTCCTGCCAGTCTCTGAATCTGTCAAGCAACCAAAGTCAATGAAGCAAGATCCTATCTCTCTAACGGCAAGTGGCAAGCAAGTTCCTGCTGTGCCAAGGCCGACTGGTGGTACCAGTTACAACCCTCTCTCTACGGATTATGAGAATCGATTGGCTGAAGAAAGCGCTCAGGCTCTCAGGATGGAGCGACAGCGGATTCAAGCCGAAGAAGCAGAAAGAGCAAAGAAGGAGGCTGCAGCCCGATCTGCTGCCGAGGCTGAGGCTGCCGAAGAACGCGCAAATATGTCCGAGTGGGAAGAAGACTCGGAATGGGAGGGTTGCCAAAGCAGCGTAGAGGATGGGCGACCGGCGAAACAACCGCGACGCAAAACTCAAGCTCAGAGGAATCGAGCAAGGAGAAGAAAAGAGGAAGAGCAGCTCGCAAAGCAAAAGGCGGCTCTGAAAGCGTTAAGACGCCAACAGGAAAGAATCAAAGAAATTGTGGATGAAGTCGACGAGCGAGAACATGCAGAGGCTATTAGACAAGCCGTCGTCTCCGATACAGAGAATCAAGTCTACGATCAGAGGCTTCGGAGAAAACAGCTTGGCAAGTACAAGTTGGGAGAAAAAGATCTAGAACTGATATTGCCTGATGAACTTGAGGATTCGCTTAGACGCTTGAAGCCTGAGGGCAATCTGCTCAAAGACCGGTATCGCAGCTTACTGGTCAGGGGCAAGGTGGAGACCAGGAGGCATATTCCGTTCAAGAAGCTCGCGAAACGCAAGCTTACTGAAAAGTGGACGTACAAAGATTTTATTATATGAATGTAGCTAGCTTCACTTCTTCTTCACTGCATGGTCAAGATCTAGGCCTTCTCAGTGCTACTTCGTGGCTACACATGAGTGTAGTAGCTGCAACATGTGACAATACGGTTGAATACTGATCTTCTATCTTTTTCGAACCTCTGATTTTTTTTTTCTACCCCCATGGGGTGAAGCTGCAAGCTCTGGCATTATATCTTTGTAGCGGAGAAGTCGCAATTCGAGAAGACGCATGCAATGCCACAACTTCCCATGTTCTAGTTCTAGAGGTATTTAGAGCCAGTTATCTGCCTCCGGGACTGGGTCCTTCACCCAAGCTCATAAGATCTGTTCGACAAAGCTGTTAGTTGACTCATTGGCACGGACATTAGATCAAGCCTGGTGCTCACCTCTTCCGAAGAGACCTCGTTTCGCCCAATCCATAGCTAGCAAACAACGTGTGCGGAAGCTCACACTCTGTGCAAAGTACACAGATCTCCATGCATACACGGCCCAAAGGCCGCCAGCAATGTTCCAACCATCTCCAAGGTCAAATACAGCAGAATTTCCAATGTAGGCGAGACTTCCTAAATGACGATATTCAAAGGCCTTGTAGGCGGCTGCGTCCACATCTCCGTCGCGGATATCATTGACCGATAAGCCACCCGATAGATGGGCCAACCTGTTCAGCTTCTGTGCCAAGTAGCAACCTTGCTGGTGTGCCCTCTGAGCCGTGGCAGGCAGAGATGTCAACTTATTATCGATCTGGTTCAGGAGCTCTCTGAGTTCCCCGAAATCCAGGGTCCCGGACTGGTCTTTGTCGAATTCAGCAAACAGCTTATCAAGCCGTTTCAAGTGACTGACGGATTGTGGAAAGCGCTTTCTCACGTCGTGAGCTACCTCGCGCCAATCGTTGAAATGTAGCTGAAGCGTTTCGGGATCTTGGCCATGCTTCCACGCCAGCGTGCGGAGGAAGGTTATGATGTGATCTGCGATGTTATTTTGAACAGTCGAGCAATCTCCGATAGCATATACATCACCAAGTGGTGTTCCGTTCAATCTAAGGTGTGTGTCTGTCTCTAGCGCGTGCCGATTCGTCTGAAAATCGCCCAATTTATCGGCTATTTTCTGGCAGAGCGCAGTCTGCGAAACCCCAGTGGACCAAAGAACAAATCCAGCTGGAAGCTCCTTGGTGATGAGAGTACCATCTTCTTGCTTTTGCGTGAAAACGATCTTATCAGAACAGACCTCCTTAACCCTTGAATTTGTCAAAACCTCGACTTGATCCCGGGCAAATCGGTCCTCGGCATACTTCGAAACAGCTTCATCATATGTGTTCAAGATATGACTGCGGCTTTGTATCAGATGGACCGAGATCTCATTCCTCAGCAATTTTGGAAAATGTCTCGTCAAGTCTTCATTCAGAAGATCGAATATTTCTGCTGCGAACTCAACGCCTGTAGGTCCTCCTCCACTCACAACGAAGGAGAGTAATCGTTTTCGTTCCTCATTAGAGGTTGTTGGCAGGCATGCAACTTCGAGATTTCGAATGATTTGGTTGCGAATTTTTCTCGCATCATTTATATCCTTCAGAAAGAACGCGTTCTCCAAACCTTTTACCCCATGTGGATTGGTCACAGATCCAACAGCAATAACGAGTTTGTCGTACGGGACGTAGAACCGAGCTTCTTTGCCCTGACTATCGATCTGTGAGACTTCAACCAATTTCTCCGAAAAATGAACATCCTCGGCCCTGGCCCGGATGAAGTGGCCATGAACTCTGCTCAAGATGCGACGGATAGGTTCGACGAGGGATCGAAACTCGAGAGTGCCAACTGTCGCTGAGGGAAGCATAGGCGTAAACAGAAAGTAATTAGCAGGCGATATCACTGTTACATGATAGTCGTCCGGGTTCAAGCTTTTCAAGAGAGCTACACCGCCCCAACCTCCACCTAGTATAACAATCTTCGGCTTGTCTTTGGTTCGCTTCTTTGCTTCCGAATCCTCATCGTCTATAAAAACTTCTGCGATAGGCAGATTTTTAGGCCCGCCACGACGTGGTTGAAGAGCAATTTGTGACACGTTGATGTCGCTTCTCTCACCATCCTTTTTGTATGTTGAGGCATCGTAGAGGAAGAAGAGGACCACCCCAAGTCCGAGCACAGTGACTGATATTCCAATCCATGCACCAGCTCTGTAGCAGAAATTCAGCACCCACGAATTGACTTGAGGCAACGGTTTCCCAGACAGGCATCGATAATGACCTATTGATTTGGACCTGTACCGGAACACGGTCGCGCTCGCCGGCAGATTGTGTTTGCTGTCAGTCCGGCTTTGCGACACAACAGTGTAGAAAGCCTTGGACCGCGGAAGGACTTTTGGGTATGCACGGATCGACGGCCGATAAAAGATGTTTCCCGCTCTCGATGAGGGGCCAACCAGGCGCGGCCGCATTTTGGCTCAGGGTCGTTCAGAACGCCGCATGCGTCGCAAGACGATTGATGGGCTGAGTCGACCGCAAATAGATATAGGTGGTTAAAAACAGCAATCAATCCTTCGGTCCTACAGTTCGTATATACGGAGTAAAGTAGGCGAGCATGAATGTGAGGCGGCAAGCAACAAGTTATTAGGGGAGCCTGGCTCCACTATCATGCACCAGTGCGTCATCATTCATGAACCTCAAATATGTAGATCCAAAAAGGTCCACAATTCTCGGGCTCGTAGCTGAACAGGTACCTATGTACCTACCAGCTGGGTACCTAGGTAAATTGCGACGATGATTGAGAGATGATTAGAGAAGAAGAGACGTGAATAGTAAAGCTAAAAATAATTTGCAACGATGATTGAAAACTTTACACTTTTCAGGGTGGGTTGGGGGGTAGTGTGCGCTCGAGTCTCGAGTTGAGCTAAAATGTGGTAACGATCGGCAGTCTGCAGAAGCTCACTCTTTCATCAACATCGTGTATATGGCGCACCAACAACACCACCATTTTGAGTCCTTGCGATAAAATGCGCACATTTCAATTGGTGCATGACCTGACGTGACACGTCTTTTCCGCGTCTTTTCCCGATGTGTAGTTTCCGAGATAAATACTCTGTACATCGCGAAAGATAGCGCCGTGTCGTTACTGCACTGGCGCAGTGAAACGAGCGCCACAACACGTATAATTCGAACACCGATAGGACGTCAATTGAAGAACACGGAAGATGGCAATGCAAGGGAAGTGGTAGTTCATGGCCAATAGGCATTTCATCCCAACGGCGCGCAAAGACATTTCGCCATCATGGCCGACTCTGTAGACAAAAGGTTAGTGCAGAAGACACATAGCTTCAGCACCGAAAGTATTTTTTCTCAACCCAGCGCTCTTCTTGGTCCTGAAGAATATTGCACACTACCACTGTTATTTCTGGAAACACGGTTGTAAGTCTATGAAGCCCGACACGTCCCGCTGAATATGTAGCTAGCACAATTTTGCTTAAAGACACGCCATGATCAACGAGTACCTGCACTGCCATCAGTGCAGCTCCCCCGCTAGCCATTTGAGTATCAAGCAGTAGAACACTCTCGTGCGTGTGTATATCATCTGGTAGCCGTAAGTAATGGAGCTCCGGCTCGCCTGTCGAAGAATCAGAATGAATGAGCAGTCGCCCAGTACGACAGTCTGGGATGGTTTTTCGCAGAGCAGGTTCGAACGCAGAGCCACCGCGAAGTACAATGACCGCGCTCACTTCGCCTTTGGGCTTCAACCCTCGATACCGATATCCCTGTGGAGTTTCAATCGTCGAAGAAGTAAATTGAACATTGTTCAAGGCCCTAAATTTGTCGTTAGAACCCCTGTGTGTCATTGTCACTGTGAAATTCGTCAGGAGACATACTGTTCAATTACCAATGCTGCTAAGCGATCAAAGTAGAAGATGAAGTCTTCAGCCGATGTGTCAACATCTTGCAACATGGTATTCATGAATTTTAATTGTGGAGTGTTGTCGAGTGTGACCACTGTTTCTGAAAGAGGCTGACCCTTGCAAGAAGTCTCCAATCTCAGCAGGGCTTCGCGATGATGAATCGACTTCTCGGCAAGTTTTCTCTCGATAAATTGCACCATCATGTCTGTGTCCACATATCAGAACCTGCTTGATTTGGACGGAGGGCGTAAACCTCTCACCGAGGGCGACTCGATTTTCGATGCCACGGGGAACGATTAGATCAGCCAATTTACGTTGAGGCTCCACAAACTATTTTCCTGCATTAAACTCTGCGTCTTCATCCGGCAAGAAAGGCGTTGTATCGTCCTACCTTCTCCAAGTTGGGCTTTACAAATGCAAACCACTGTTTGATGCAACCCTCAACGTCTCTACCCCTTTGTGCAACGTCACGAAGAACTTCGATTACTGTCAGCAATCGCGTACCAGTCACTTAGGTTGATGAAGAGTCACATACTTCGTCTTGACAGACAGGTGTCGCCATCAGCTTCACAGTAGATCTGTTGTAAACGATTAGCCACTGTCTAGATATGAACAGGCTTCGGAGATACCGACACCCATGTCTATCAATTCAAGGACGCGAGGGTCGTATAAAGCAAAAATTCCCTCAAGAATGAGTACATGCGGCGAGTAGATTGTGGTAGTGTGCTGTAGTCTTTGATGTTTGTGAAACGAATAAACGGGTATTTCTGCTCGTTTTCTTCAGACTTGTGTTAGCAAACCCCTCTATACCACCGAACAAGTCGAGCATTTAATTGTGATTTACCCGGCTTTCAAATCTCGCAATCGAGTAACCAGTGTGTCAAAGTCCATGGCCTAGTTATTTTAGAGGTTGCTTTGCAGCCTCTGTGGAAGACTAGGAGTTTAAAGACCACTCACGTCAGGTGAATCAAAATCGTGTTCATTGGCGAAGGCTAGTTTGGACTGTTCCGTAGTCAAAGGCTTGTAAAACGAGTCCTAGTTGACGACTTAGCCAGAACTCGCGATCTCAAGACACCACACAGAGCCCATCCTCGACTTGTCACCCACTTACCATAGAAAGGATCACAACCCAGGGCAGATTCAGCCTTTTTACAATGGCCTGAGACAGCGTAGATTTACCTGACCCTGAGCTTCCGGCCACGGCGATGATGCTTACATCTGCCCAGGGCGGTGAATAGTATGCCCGTTTCTGAACGGTGACATGGCTTTCGAGCCCTGACATAATTGCAAGAGAGCACCAGCCAGTGCCTACGACAGCAGCTTCTGAAGTGGCCCTCGAATGATGAGGGCCGATCCGAGAGCAGCGTGTTTCCTTAATCGACAGTCTGCGAAGGGACGACGGGCGAGACTGTCTTGATGTTTGCGTTCCAGAATCTCCTACACCGGTGAAAGCATGTGGAAGTACTAGCTCAGAAGAGGTACTAACTCACAGCTGGAGCGCGCCAGAACAGCCAGACTTCTCTCGTCTTGACAACGCGACGAAGCTCAGAGATGGGCTGGGTATCCCTAGTCTGCGCCGTAACTTTCTACCGCCGTAAGAGTGGGGGGGTGAATATTATCGTAGCCGTAGAAGTGGAACTTTTGATACGCTCACTTGCCCCCTCTCGCAGACTGCAGAAGTACAAGGTACGTACCTACCTACATACCTACATACCTGAGGCTACCCCTACCTCAATCAATTGAATCGCCCGCCATTACGGCTACGAATATATTCGCCCCCTCGTACAGCTTTTTTTCGTTACAGCTTACCTATTAATAACAAACGGTACTTTGCTACTCCGTACCTAGGTACATCACTATGTACCTAGGCATGTACCTAGGTACATAGCCAATAGGTATACTACAGTACCCACTTGATATACACCTCCTGTTCGCGAACGAGTGGACCGTAGCACTGCACGCGAGCCTCATACACAACAACATTTGACGATAGAGGACTTGTCAGCGGCTTTCCTTCGATACTCATCGTTGGCTTGTACCAGCCAATTCATCTAGACAAATAGTTGTTGTCCCGTAGGTGAGTCCGGGTGTCCCTCCCTGGTCTGGCCACTTTGCTGCGGTGACACAGCACGACGCCATTTCGTGGATGAATGTTCTTTTCGCTTTGGAGCAAGCCCGTCGAATCTCTAACCCGATGCCACAACAAGATTTTCATTATCTGTTCCGGACTGCATACGGAGCTTCCAGCCCATTCGTCCCAAAGCAACGGCCCAACCCGGCATAACCGACGACAGTGCGAAAGACACTTGATCAGCGATACATCGTTATGGCTCAAGCAGCAGGCTCCTATAACAATCCCCTGAAGAAGTTCAAGTAGGTGTAACCTATCTTATGGCTGGATCAATCTAACTCTTGCTGTTGCAGGCTGGTCTTCTTGGGGGAACAAAGCGGTGAGATGAATTGCGCCTTAAGTATTTCTATCCTTGCTCAGCTAACAACTCCATAGTGGGAAAAACATCGCTTATTACGCGATTCATGTACGATTCGTTCGATAATATGTATCAGGCCACCATTGGCATTGATTTCTTGTCCAAGGTGCGTGAAACGCGTGAATCATAGATTTAGTGGGCTTTTCGCGCGTTGCTCATGAGAGGTAGACCATGTACCTTGAGGACCGAACAGTACGATTACAATTATGGGATACGGCCGGCCAGGAGCGATTTCGAAGCTTAATACCTTCCTATATTCGAGATTCAAGCGTCGCTGTCGTTGTATACGATGTTTCCAGTATGGCATGATCTCTATTCCTACATACTCGCCCTGCACAGTTCTTGAACTCATACTTGGTAGATGCCAAGTCATTTCAGAATACGAAAAAGTGGATTGATGATGTGCGAGCTGAAAGAGGCAATGATGTCATCATTGTCTTAGTCGGCAACAAGACCGATTTAAACGAAAAGCGGGAAGTAACGACTCAACAGGGTGAAGATGAAGCAAAGAAGAACCACTTGATGTTCATGGAGACCAGTGCCAAGCTAGGACACAATGTCAAGAATCTGTTCAAACGAATAGCGCAGGCACTGCCCGGTATGGAAGGCACTGATGCTGCAGCACAAGCATCAAATCAGAGTAAGATCTCAATGCTCTCCTCCGTACACATCGCGCATTGACTAACGTGTTGTGGTGCAGTGATTGATGTCAAGACAAATACCTCACAAGCTCCGCAGGAGGGATGCTCATGTTGACACCGTATGGCTTCTATCAAGTCAGCAATTGGTTGGAAGCGTTCGTCAAGTTCCTAGTGTGTAATGTTATTGACGTTTATATGTAAGTGCGAGGAAAGGAATCTGCTGACCGAGCACGAAGACTGCTCCAGAGGCTTCTTTGATTCCACAGCTACTCTGTATATAAGTATTGAGTTGAATTGACGACTGCATAATCCTCACACGAAGTTGCTGTCCCGGGGCCGCTTCGCTACCTAACCCAAAAAAGGGTTGGAAGTTGAACAATGAAAAGTAGGTACATAAGTAGCCTGTAGGTACGACGATACAGACGTCACGTGATGCGCTACGCCGCCAATCACCAATGAGTCAATGACTCGTGAGTCGTGAGTCGTGACCACCTAGGCTGACCAGTGATACTTGGGCACAGCAAAGGATGGAGTCAAGAATAGTGGAGAATGCCTGCCCCCTTGATCATTTGCCGCTAACGATGTGATCACGATAGGTATTGAAGTTTACACATAATGTACATACCTACATATTGCCAGTCAGGCTTCCAATCAAGCTGATCTGTCTTCGCCCTTTTCATGGGATAACACTTGCACGCCTCTGATTGTGCACCTCTGCACCAATGTCTAAATTCACGAGGCTGTTCCTACGAGCACCACGACCCCAGGTAAATTTCGGCACATTCTGTATCTCTTGTCCCTCGCAAGGTGCTAACGATGATGCAGAGTCTTTTCGGCTTGGTCGGTCTCCAGACTGGCACTGAGCTCATATCGCTAGCACTTGTATTCAACAAGGTTACAGGAGTTTATGGCTTGCTGGCAATCTTGACGGGCTATCAACTGTCTCTTCTTCAACTCTCGACATACGTGTACTCGATAGGGGTTCTCGGCTTCCTCGTGTACCTGATACCCAATATTCGACGACAAAGTCCCTTTGAGTGTCTGGCTCTGGCATGGCTCTATTTGCTTGACACCACGATCAATGGAGCGTATACGGCTGCGTTCGGACTCGACTGGTACTTTGCCAGCACCAGCGATGGAGAAGAAACGAAAACTTCATCTCTACCAAACATTGTCGCCGAGGGCTTCGAAGGCCTGCGCCGGCAAAGCGCCATTAATGGAAAAGCCGTGCCGCAAGAGACGGCGACGAGCATGGTCTTGATCGTTGCGCTTACACTGATTCGGGTGTATTTCACGATCGTTGTCATGGCATTTGCCCGCCAGGTTTTGCAAAAGTACATGCAGCTGATGATTTTGGAGGGACCGGGAGTAGATGAGCGCGAGGGTCCTTTCGCTATTGATCTACCCGATGGCGACGGACGTAAAGGACAACTTGGTCGTTTAATGGTGTCGTTTGGGCGAGGGTACTGGATGGATATGCCCGGTTTGGATGACTGGGAAAGGAACGTTTCAAGAAAACCGCACAACGGTGGTGGATCCTTGGTTGGAGAGGCACGGCAATGATAGCGCGTATGTAATCTAAGTGTATATTTGGTGTTGGGCAAGGTGGCTGGTGCTGCGCATGCTCGGCAATTGGCACACAGCATAGGTCATAATTGATTGTGAACATTCGAACTTCGTAAACACCGCTGTCTCAATCTTTCGCCGCTATAGTGCAGCAGAGATTGGAACACCAACGCTTTTGATAAAAGGGGGCTGTTTACCTTCTCTGTCTCTGTCTTGCTGGCTTGGGCTGGTCGTACGGTCGAATAACCACGCGAACTGAAGGAGTAATCAGATATATGTAGTTGTGATTCAATTCAAGTTGGGGTGATAGATTGATTACTTAATGGGGACACGAGAGTCGGAAGCACACCATAGATACCTAGGTACCTAAGGTATTCTCGTTGGAGAAACAAAGCCCCCAGGAAGGACTTCCGTCATCGGCTACAACAGCACATACTATCATATCATATGTATTGCCGGAACTCGGACCGGGTCGGTGGCGGAACTCGGCTGCTCGGGAGTTTGTCGAGCAAGCATGATGGCGACATTTGCTTGCTCTGAGTCCCTCACGTTTGTTGACGAACTCACTGATCAAGGTGTTTCCGCCACCACGCGAATCCGGTACCTAGGTAAGTACATATGTACATATACATAACTCTCCGTACAGAATATGTACATAGGTATGTATCGTACCCCGTATCTCGCCATCGTCCAGTGCCGGCCAGAGCTAGCGATCACGCAATCCCGACAAAAATGACCGATCTGCGGGGAACGCCAAACATCAAGACGCCATGCCAGTCTTTGCGCGCTTCGCCGAGGCCGCTGTCCAAGATGAGTTGTTATCGAGTCTGCCGTTATCTGCTGCTTGCCCAAGTTGACAGAGCCGCACAGTCGAAGCCACCTTGGCGGCTGTCTTAAATCTTGCAACGCCCAACTTCGCCATGCCGTTTCTCTTGCGGCAAAGCCTGGGGCTTGCCAACGACGATATGGACGCTGCTCATCAGATTCAGATTTCCACTCCTGAAGAGGCTGGTAAGTACCGGTCCAATATCGAGCACTTGCGATGCCCGCGAGAACTGCGGTCGGGTCGGGTGACGCAATGCGTCTTGCGCTCGAAAAGTTGCCGCTACCTCATTATCATACAGACTGATCGATCAATTGGCTGACTTCTATCAATCTGCGACTCTACAGTTGCTCGAATCGCGTACCTTTCCAGCGATGTCGTCGTATCTGTTCAGCCGTCATTGGCCACCGAATCTGGGTTTTCTCCTCATTTGAAACGATTTGTCAATCGCAAAGATCGTGGCGTGGCTGCCTCCTCGAGTGATGCCGTTCCAGTCGTAAGTAGTCATCACCAAGGCGCTCACTGTGTTCTTTGCAAGTCTGTGCGCCAACGATACTGACAAGAGACAAGGTGCAATCCGTTCGCCACAACGCCGACCCTTTACTTTCCGTATATACACCAATTCGCAACGGCAAACTGGTGTCTGTCACGGCGCCTTCCACTATTCTACTACCTGCTGTCTCACACCTATACAAATTAGTCAACTATCCCGTGATACTACACATCTCGCTGGAACCAGAGAGGCATCCCGACTACTCGACCATCACCGCAGTGCGGAACGCGGGCTGGACTTTCCTTCACTCACAGTCCTTGCAGGAAGCCCAAGATATGGCATTGACAGCTCATGCTGTAGCTATCCGTACTGGAAAAGGTGTGATCCATTTCTTCGCGGGCCAAACCACCGCCCATGATGTGCCAATTTCAGTCGAAGATATCGCAGTGGTGAGGGAAGTGCTGGACATTGAGAGTGTTCGTCGGTTCCAGGCAGGCTCGGTTCTCACTACCAATATCTACGCTGAGGATGGTCATATGGCTGTATCCGCAGATCATTCAGAAATGGTTCCAATTAGACATGATACCGAATCCTCTACGTTACAACCCCAGCCTATTGCGAATATCTCCAAAGCGACTTCAGCAGACACCTCTGTCAAATCCAGCGAAGCTTCCACTCCGATTGCTCCGTCCTCCGCGGCCACCACGGTTGAAGCAGCGCCTCCTCAGGTGGCCTCCGAAGATATCTATACTTGTGTGACTCGGGTCTGGGCTCAGATAAAAGCAGCACTTGGACGGGAGTACTCTGCCTTCGAATACACTGGCCCCGCAAAGCCTAGTAGCTGCCTATTAGTATTTGGGTCCGATGCTCGTTCTTTTGCCGAAGCTGTCAACCGCGCCAGTTCTGACGATGTCTTCGAAAACATCGGCATTGTGACCCCGCGCTTATACCGGCCCTGGATGGGGTCAAAATTGATTGATGCCATACCAAAGTCGATACGAAAGGTTGCTGTGCTGGAACAGATTCAGAGAGCGACTACTAAATGGGGTCCTCTTCTGATTGACGCCCTTTCGTCTCTCAGTCGCGGTCCAGGCGGCATCGACGCTATTGTGGGGTATCAATCAGGGTATATAGCTCCGGAGACAACGACACAGGCGCTCAGGGGGATCATTCAGAATCTCACATCCGAGAAGCCTATTCAGAATCTTGAGGTCGGGGCAAAAATTGTTCAAGACCAGTCTACTGATCATACGCTCATCACCCCAAAGCTTGAGACGGCGTATTCAAAAATCCTTGGCCAATTGTTTGGAAACAAGGTTTACGTTGCCAACGCGCTCGAGTCCCAGAACGCGGGTGTGTCCCACAATATATCTGCGACCCCAGAATTCGGCTTTGGATCTCTTCTAGCTCGTATAGAGCATCGAAGAAGACTCATCGTTGAGGCCAAGGTTGCCGCTAGCAGCAGCGAGTTCGAAACCGAAAAACCCAAGAGCCTGCTGGCTCGTTGGGCCATGTACCCCTACGACCCAGCCAAATTGACCGACATCGTTGATGATCTACTCCTAGCATTGGAGGCTGATAAATCCTCTTTAGCCCAAAAGCTTTTGTCCAACCGGGCATTGTTCCAGAAAGAATCTTTATGGCTAATGGGATCCGATGCCTGGGCCTACGATTTGGGAAACTCTGGTGTTCATCACGTCCTCGCCTCCGGGAAAAACGTCAATATGCTTATCATTGAGTCAACGCCATATTCCGAGAAGGCAGCAGCCGATTTGGATCGAAGGAAGAAGGACATTGGGCTTTATGCCATGAACTTTGGAAACGTATACGTGGCTTCTACCGCAGTATATAGTTCATATACGCAGGTATTGCAGGCTCTGACGGAGGCTGACAAGTTCGACGGTCCTTCCGTCGTCTTGGCTTATCTTCCATACTTTGGCGAAACCGATTCGCCTCTGACAGTTCTGCAAGAGACCAAGAAGGCAGTTGATGCAGGCTACTGGCCTTTGTATCGATGGAACCCGGAGAATGAGACCCGAGGCGAAGCAAACTTCTCTCTCGACTCCGAGCTCGTGAAACAGGAGCTTAAGACCTTCCTGGCGCGCGATAGTCAGCTCACCCAAATCATGAAGAAGGAGCCTTCTTTTGCAGCAAATTTGGGGCAGGATTTTGGAACCGAAGTCCGGGCCCAGCTAAAGAGAAGAGCAAAGGATGCGTACAATCAACTACTCGAGGGTCTTCTCGGCGCACCTTTGACCATTCTTTTTGCATCTGATAATGGGAACGCTGCGTCTATTGCTAAACGTCTCGGTGATCGTGGACGCGCTCGTGGCTTGAAGACAACTGTCATGACTATGGAAGATTATCCGATCGAGGATTTGCCTCGAGAAGAAAACATCGTCTTCGTCACTTCCACAGCGGGACAGGGAGAATTCCCCCAAAATGGCTTGTCCTTCTGGGAAGCTCTGAAAGACAACACTGATCTCGATCTTGCGGGCGTGAACTTTTCTGTATTTGGTCTGGGAGATAGGCACTACTGGCCTCGTAAGGAGGACAAGATTTATTACAACAAGCCTGCCAGGGACCTGGACAGAATTCTGGGCAATTTCGGTGGCAAGCGATTCGTGGACGTCGGCCTCGGGGACGATCAAGATCCTGACGGTTATCAAACTGGGTATCAGCAATGGGAGCCCTTAATCTGGCAAGCTTTAGGTGTCGATAAGGTTGAGGGTTTGCCAGAGGAGCCACCGCCCATCACTAATGAAGACATCAAGGTTGCGTCGAATTACTTACGGGGCACAATTGCGGAAGGACTACAAGATACATCGACGGGAGCCATCTCTGCATCTGACCAACAGCTCACCAAATTTCACGGGACATATATGCAGGATGACCGAGACGTTCGTGACGAGAGAAAAGCGCAAGGTCTCGAACCAGCTTACTCCTTTATGATACGCTGTCGACTCCCAGGCGGTGTCGCCACACCGAAGCAATGGGTTCAGATGGACGATATCAGTTCTTCACTGGGCAATGAAACAATGAAGCTAACGACCAGGCAAACCTTCCAATTCCACGGAGTTGTCAAGGGCAAGTTGAAGCCAGCAATGCAGGCCATCAACCGATCACTGATGACTACGATTGCTGCGTGCGGTGATGTCAACCGAAATGTTATGTGCAGCTCGCTACCCACCCAGTCCCAATACCACAAGCAGGTTTATGTCTGCTCACAAAAGATCAGCGATCACCTACTCCCGTCGACGACGGCGTACCACGAGATCTGGCTCACGGATGACAATGACAAAAAGACTAAAGTCGCTGGCGAGGCTATACAAGACTTCGAGCCTTTATATGGGCCTACGTATCTCCCTCGAAAATTCAAGATCACCATAGCGATACCTCCCCATAACGACACGGATGTGTATGCCCACGACATTGGCTTAATTGCAATCAGAGACAAAGACGGGAATCTCGATGGGTTCAACGTTCTAGCAGGTGGCGGCATGGGAGCAACACACAACAACAAGAAGACCTATCCTCAAATCGGTCGCATGATGGGATTCTGTCGAGCTGAGGAAATCCACATTGCTTGCGAAAAGATCATGCTTGTTCAAAGAGATAACGGAGACCGTAAGAATCGCAAGCATGCTCGCCTCAAGTACACAATCGATGACCTCGGTGTCGAAGTCTTCCGCTCAAAAGTGGAGGACCTATGGGGAAAGTCGTTCGATAGGGAGCGGCCATTTGAGTTCAAGAGCAACGTCGATACATTTGGTTGGCAAAAAGACGATGCCGGCTTGAACCACTTCACATTCTTCATCGAGAATGGCCGAATCGAAGACACGCCTGATTTCCAGATGAAGACAGGGTTGCGCGCAATCGCCGAGATTCACAGGGGTGAATTCCGCCTGACCGGTAATCAGCACCTCATATTGAGCAATGTCCACGACACGGATCTCCCAACCATGAAGTCCTTGATGCAGAAGTACAAGCTTGACAATGTGCAATTTTCGGGTCTCCGCCTCAGCTCTTCTGCCTGTGTCGCCTTCCCGACCTGCGGCCTAGCCATGGCCGAGTCGGAGCGTTACCTTCCCGTTCTCATTTCCAAACTGGAGGCATGCCTGGAAGAAACCGGCTTGCGCCAAGAATCAATCGTCATGCGCATGACGGGCTGTCCCAACGGTTGTGCCAGGCCGTGGCTCGCCGAGGTGGCCTTTGTCGGCAAAGCTTATGGCGCCTACAACATGTACCTTGGCGGCGGCTATCACGGACAGCGCCTCAACAAGTTGTACCGGTCTAGTATCAAGGAGGAAGAGATTCTGTCCATCATGAAACCGCTGTTCAAACGATACGCCGTTGAAAGGGAGGACAATGAAAAGTTTGGTGATTTTTGCGTTCGCGTTGGCATTATATATGCCACCACCGATGGCCAAAACTTCCACGAGAATGTAAGTTCATGGTGAAGAAACCCAACGCACCCCCTCCACTCCCTTTTCACCCTTCTTTTGGTTTCATGCCACCGTATGAATGATCCTCTTCTTACTAATCCATATCAGGTCGCTGAAGAAGAGTCTGATGAGGAATGATAGATTGGTTGGTTGGTCTGTCTTTCTTTGAAAAATGATTGTACCAGTAACATAGTCAAGTCACGCTTGGGCTTCCGATAACTACCCAACTCGTGTCAAAATGGGGGTGTTTTTTTTTTTTGGTTGGGTCTTTTGGGCGTCTTTTGGAGTGTATTCTCAATTTCCTGGGGTTTCAAGTAAAGAAGACATATAGTTCTGGAGCTTCACACAACAGCGACCGCTTCAATCTCTTACTTCCTAATCTACTACATCTACATGGTAGTCATGACTCCCAAAGCAAACACGATCTATATTAACTCTCAAGAATTCGCCGCGCACATCATTCTTCCTTCGCTCCGTGTTATGTACCAGTGTCCACGAGCAGCGCTCCACGCTCGAAGCCGCGAACGAAAGACAGAAACACTTGTTCGTCAGCCCATGCCCCAGTTCCCTTGACTAGCCGTCGCTACCCAATGAGCCACGACGCAGCCTCACTATGGCGGCAAGTACGAAAAGCCCCCTTACCTTTAACGCTTGAACTTGATGTTAAGGTCGGGTCATACACAGAAGCTGATAGATTGGGAAGACATGACATCGTTATCGGTCTGGCGGGGGAGTTGTGAGAAGTGCAATCTACAAATGTGGCGGCGGCCTGAGCAATGCGGCGACACGCCACTGATGTTCAAATGTAACTAACTGCCTGGTATACTGCAGATACAATACATTGGGGAACACAAGGACAATAAATCACATGTACAATACGAACAGGCGGGCTCACTCAGTCTTCATTCTTTATCCTAATAGAGCCTATGTTTGTCCTGTATCTTCCTTTTTGTTTTTGTCCCATTTCATTTCTCTTGGTCTATGGGTTAAAACGTCATCACCTCGGTATAACCAGCATGACAAGGCATCGTCGTATACTTCCATGCCAAAGGTCGACAATGTTGATATCGTGAAGACAATTGGCAGTCATGTGCTATCATCTATGATTAGGTATGTACATAGCTACTACAACGAGTCAAACATTTGCCGTCGCCTGTACCAAACGCCTGTCATTACAAGAAACCCCAAACATCCAGCCCAACAAACACGTCAAATCGGGTCATTAGATACAATTCATTCTTCTCCTCGTGTACGGACTTACACATAACAAGCATTAACAAGGAGTACATTTTCGTGTAGGGACATTATCGTGAAGATCCATGCGTATCTCAGCTCCTGAGGGTGCTTCCCAGGCTACTTCCGACGCTGCTGACCGTTTCGCTGACTTTACTGCCGACTTTGCTACCAAAATCACCCAGCCACGCCGGCACTTTGAAATTCATACGCACTCGGCCTTCAACAATAATGTTGACCACATTGATGATGGCGAATGTCGTGGAGCCGATTGCGCGAAAAACAGCCAGGGAGGCGACACTCCACAGAATGAAGCGCAAGTAGAAATTCTCCCCTATTCCTCTGCTGCTGTAGATTTCTGATACCGCCATGGCGAGCATGGCGTTGGCAATCATCCAAATTACCACCATGTACGTTCGTACGCTTTTGTAGTAATCTTCTTGCATTTGTGCCTCACTTATCGGCGCCGATGCAACAGCTAATCGATCTCGCAAATTCCGCAGTGCCTCATCATAGCCGCTGTCAATATCAAGTTGCTCACTTGGCATTTCCAATTCGACAGTTTGGCCCTTGCCTACGGCACCTCCAAGATCAGTCTTCATGACATTATCTCCCTTGGTTCCCCAAGTCACATCGTGTGTATTGCAGAAAGCGTACACCTGAAGCAGACAGATATAGCTCGGCAGGAGCATGAAATACTGCGCTGCTGAGGTGAACAGATGCCAGGGGTCCAAATACAGAAACGACATGAGGAAATAGAGTCCAACTGTTGAGAGCATGGAGACTATCAGATTTGTAAAGACATTATTGCCAATTGCAATGTCAGGATCTTTGCTTGTGAGCTGTCGAACAACGATATAGAAGCAAGCAAAGACCGTATACAGCATGATGATGCTGTAAATAATCATGCTAGCCAAGTACAACTTCTTGGCTCCCTGCGGTCTGTTACCGAGAGACAAGATGAATTGCGTCGCGATCAGTAACACACATGTGTACCTCAATATGTAGAATATGACGGTTCCGATGTTATGACCGAATGGATCAACTTTTGGGTCGGTGAGACCTCCGGCGACGAAGTAGAATGTGAGATAGAAGTTGGCCAGTGAGAAATATGTAAACACAAGCTGGAGAAACTGATACACGAATTCAATATAGAGCAGGATCTTGCGCATGATGGTGTGATCAGTGCTTAAAATTTGACGGAACTGAACCAACGAATAGACAGCCGCAAAAAAGGCGCCATTCAACCAACGTCTTCTTTGCGAGATGAATTCGGGAACGCTGTCTGCAGAAACTCAACATCAGCGGACGTGGTCATCTTGGAGAGTTGAGAGGAATGAAAACCTACCAGGTACGTCCGTTTCTCCTGTACATCCCTTCACATATTTGAGCACCCACCTCTCACCACGTTTAGCTACCAGCTCCCAGCACAAGATGCGGTCCTCGGCGAGGTACATGTTGGCCGTGAAGACATCGGCATGCTGTCCATGCAAAGTTTCACCTTTGAAGTATTGGCTGAGGGGGCCATGGCCATTTTCATCATTCTGTAGGGCATAATACCGATACGCACTCAGCGCACCGGGAAGGACAGTGATGTATCCAAAGACGGACTCCAGCGGCTTGTCCAAGATGTTGGACATCTTATACTCAAAGTTTTGCGAAGCAACCAAGGGATTGAGCAGATTTGAACCGAACTTTCCTTTCATAGCTTTGATCTCCCCACAGGCGCCCGCGACATTGGAATCAGTATCAAATGCTTTCCACAGATGATAGAGAGAATTGCCTCCTGGACGAGTTCCGACATCAAGCAAGATGCAAACGTTGGGCTTCAAGGCCCTGCCAAAGGCGTTAAAAAACCAACGATGGGAATTCAGCTTTCGTGAATTCTTTTCTTTTAGGCAAAATATCAACTGACAAGGTACAATGCCCTTCTCAGCGCCCTTGAATTTAAGGTCCGAGTCGAGGGAAACCTGTGTGGTATACTCATACACGTGAGCTTGGACTGCTCTGTTGTTGACATAGTTTTTAGCGATACCGTGCTGGTAACAACCCATCGCTGCCAGAGCGTCGAGAGTTCGGGGGTTTATCTTCTCACGGCCATCGGAAATAATGCACACCACTATCTTTTGCCAGCCATTCTCTCCCCAAGTCCTTGAACGCGAGCGCGAGCAAAAGTGTGCAATGTTTTTCATAACAGCATGCATAGTTCTGGTGAAGCAAAATTCGTCTTCGTTATACATGGTGATGCAAATGAAGAGCTCGGTCTCTCTTGTCGTTCGTCCAATATCTTGCCGAAGTTTGTATCCTCTGTCGACAAAGTCGTCGGGATCGCATGTGACTGCGGTATACCGCATGTGGGTGAACTCGACTTCATTACGACGAGGAAGAAAGCTGTACAAGATTGTAGGTATCTTGCATTCGAGCACCAGCTCTCCATTGATGAGTTGAACCTCCTTTCTTGACATTTGCGGCGCGCGAACTCCGCGACGCTCTTGGGCTCCGTCAGGGGCAGGGCCGTAGTGCTCCACCTTGTCATAGTCATCAGCATCCTCATTGAGAGTCTCTTGCGAGCCTGACATGTAAGAGTCGCGATGAGTGGGAAATGGACGAGACTCGCTTAAGTCTGATTCGGGGCCAAAAACATCATCTGGGCCATCAAGAGGAATAGAAACAGTGGCATCGTCAGCAAAAGCCTTTGAATTGCGGGCAGAGTTTGAAAACAGCGGTGCCGGCGGCAATGGACGGCGTGAGCTGCCTCCATAGCGTGAAGACGGAGATCCTGGACGAGGACTTCCGTTGAGGTCGGATGGCTCATAGGATCCTCTAGTTGGTGGCGGTCTTGAGAGATCGGGCACTCTTCCAGAGGGCGTCCACGGCCGATGCGGTGAGCCGCTCTCTCGGTTGGCAAAGGGGACGTAGCTTGAGTCAGGTGGCGGCATGCTAGGTGCATCGTCGAGGATCGAGCCTGGTCGAGAATGTGATGAGTTGACACTAGGCTGATACGATCGCCTGGCCGCTCTGGGACTATGATAACATCGGTGTGAGCTTTGGTTTGTCAACATTGCGCGCCTTGAATACAACTACCCAAGAAACGAGTATATCCAACACCGATCTGCGGAACAAGAAAGTCAAGTCGGGGTTCCCGATTTCTGAACTTGGCAAAGTAGGCTGCACGAGACGAACTCGCGAAATTGACTACGCGGTTGATCTACGGCAGGGAACTTTGGGAAGTAGGACAATTTACTCACGAGCTTTCATCGGCTGAGTCTTCAACAGAGGTCAGTAGCCGGATAGCAGCGGGATTTTGGCCCGTTGGCGTATTATCAATCTCGTCATCGTAGCTCGGCAACGCGTATTCTGGTGGAATTGAAGGGGTGTTCGGTCGGTCCATTATGACAGGCGCCGTCTGCCTGTATTGGCCCCGTTGCTTGCAATTGTCGACAGGTCACAGGAATGCGATTGTCGTCTGAAGGCTATCGACGACGGAAAGCCTTTGACCCAGGGTGGCTCACGAGGACGGTCTCGAGATATGGCTGGAATGTGGTGTAATTCCAGCGCCCGCCAAGAGCCTCTGTGCAAAGAGGTTGGTTTGCCTTTTGTTGTGGTTCTTCAGGCTTCGCTTTGAGTTTTGAATTTTTTTTTTCCCCTTACTTCTTCTCTCTAATTGTTGTCTGATGTTCGGCGGCGACTGGCCTGCAGAGCTGGACTGGGTGTGTTGGTGACGAAACGTGGAACGGTAGTCAACCATACAGAATACAACAAGCCGTTGTTGTTGTTGTTGTTTATTGTTGCTATGCACATACGAAGTACATACAACCGACTCCAAGCGCTAAATCCCACGGCCCCGCTGACGTCGTCGCGGCGTGCCTGCAGCCTACATACCTTAGGTAGGTAGCAGATACATACGGAGTACCGGGTCGCAACTTGCGGTAGCCGTACATACTCCGTAGGTGTGTGCAGGGCGGGTCCTGTTAACCCGGCAACGCGGTGGAACGGCTGGCTGGCAGTGGCGGCAGAGGCTGACTCAGGCAAGACAGGCCTGAGGCGAGAGGTCACGCCGCGCGAAGATGGCGGCTGCGCACATGATGATGTAACCCCCTGAATCTGCCGAAGTTTCTGCTTTGTCTCTTGCTTGTTCTGTCCGTTGTTCTACGGGAGTACCTACCTACCTATAGGCTATATGTATGTATGTACATACTCCCGTAACTTCTGACTTCTTCTCCCAATCTCTCCCCCATGATCCATCCCTCCCTCCTTGACTCGCCTTGTCTCGCGTTAGCGACAAGTACCTGACTTACAACCCCGGGCAGTACTCGGCCTCACACGTGGCTATGATGTAGATCGGCACAGCGAGGCTTATGACCCGACACGGTAGATTATGAAACGCCACCTATAAATCTCGTTTACTTTGCGGACATATAGTTTCCCGTATAGTTGGAAAAGAGTTTGAATTACCTAAGATGCTCAAGCCGAATGCCTCTTCAGTCCAAGTGCCCTGGTCTAGCAGGCGGGCTGGCAATAGTAATCCAGGGATTTCCGGCGTCTCGATATGGCTCGAGAGCGGCTCGATTTGCGCCGGCATCAGCTCAGGTTGAATCATCGTCAACCCGAGCTTACCCTTCGTCGTCAACGCGCCGTTCCTGACGGACACGCGCGTGGATCAATGGCTGCACATAGATTCCTTGGCACTGGCCTAGCTTCCTGACTCACTCTTGAGCCTTCATTTCTCCCATGTATGTACCTTCTCTTTTTTTTTTTGGGCGTGGCAAGGTGGGTGTGGATGCCACCATTTCCCGTTTGCCAGCCAAGTGCATCTTGTCGGTCCGGCAGCCGACGAATTGGACGGAGACCCCGGGCGAAGACCTTTTAACCTTCCCGCGGGGAAATTCGCAAGCCACTAGATCCCCATCTACTTTGTCGACTTTGACATCATCCGGGCGATGGGCCGGTCTCGCACCAGGGCTTCATTGGCGACTTTGGGTCCAAGAGAGGAAGAGGCGAAAGAAGACGGACCGAAGACGGATGGAAGATTGAACGGAAGACTGACGAGTACAAATACAATCACTTTGTTCATAATTCCTTTGTGAAATTGTCCTTGACTTCCTCTCCTATTTCCTTTTTCCCATTTCTTTTTGGTCTTCCGCACACAGAGTGTGACGATCTTGAGCCTCTTGCGGGTGTACGACATTGATATTTGCAGCCAGCACTTATTTCCTCCTCTACCTTGCCGCCTTACCAATTCCTCTGCTTGGGCGTGCCTATTCGCCATCATGTTGCTGTTGTCACTTGACACAGGGCTTCATCTTGCCATGTCCTTGCTTGGGGCACTCCGGCTTGCTACAGCCGTCCATGCGAGTCCGGCTCCAGCTGGTGAAGTTCGTGTGGAAAAAGACTCTGCATCTGGTGTTGCTGTGGTGGGTGACTATACCGGTCCCCTCCGGCCCCAGATCCATTTTTCGCCCCCAAAGGGGTTCATGAACGATCCCAACGGCATGTTCCGGGACGACAATGGTACCTGGCATTACTACTACCAATACAACCCCACTGGGTTGGAGGCGGGCAACCAGCATTGGGGCCATGCGACGTCGCCAGACCTGTATCATTGGACGAACCAGCCAATCGCCTTGTTTCCCCCCAAAGAGAACGTGCTTGTCTTCACGGGCAGCGCTGTCGTGGACAAGAACAATACTTCGGGCTTTTTTCCTAATCAGACAAACGGTGTTGTGGCCATCTATGTGAGTTGACCGAGAGGAAAGGAAGACAAACTCAGGACTTCCATCGCATCTGTCGTGGTTGCTGGCTGACCTTTGATAGACACTGGCCGAATACAATGACGGTGTGCCTGGACCTCAACAGCAAGCAATTGCGTATTCTCATGACGGAGGCTACCACTTTACTCCCTATGAGCGCAACCCTGTTATCCCCAGCAACGCGACGCAATTCCGTGATCCGAAGGTCATATGGTACGAGGATCATTGGGTCTTGGCGGTTGCATATCCGGACGACTTTGCTATTGGCATATACACGTCGTCTAACCTAATTGACTGGACCCACGCGAGCAACTTCACTGGTAAGGGCCTCCTCGGCTCTCAATGGGAATGCCCCAATATGGTGCGCATGCCCTACTACAACCGTCGTGGAGAGAGGGAAGAAGACATGTGGCTGCTTCTGCTAGGAATCAACCCAGGTGCTCCCAACGGTGGCTCGGGGGCCGTATATTTTCCCGGTAGTTTCAACGGCACACACTTTAGGGCGGTCGATCATGTCGCTCGGATAGCAGATTTCGGAAAAGACAACTACGCAGGGCAGTTCTTTTACGGACAGCCTGACGATGAAGAACCCGTCTTCATGACATGGGCCTCGAATTGGCAGTACACACAGATTGTGCCGACTGACAAGGAAGGATGGCGAAGCGAAGCGGGTCTGCCACGTCGAAACTACCTCACAAAAGACGTCGCCGACTGGAAACTGGTCTCCATCCCGTATGATCTGTCGCCCGTCATGGGAGAGACTCTGTTGGAGAAGAATCTAGTCAATGAAACGGCAACGGTGGACTTTTCCAAGGTAGAATCCAATGCCGTGTACTGGGAGGCAAATGTAACTGGCATACCAGAGAGCGGCGTTCCAGCCACGGCCATGTTGAATTTCACGTTTGCAAACCCCGCGTCAGGCGACTACATCCGAGGAGGCCACTACTTTGGAGGCTACATGGCCTTCTACCTGGACAGAGGCGGTGCCCAAGGCTTTGATGACGTCTTTTTCACCGACAAGTTCTCCACCAATAGCTTAGCCAGAGACGGGAAATGGTCCATGAGCGGCGTCTTGGACCGCTCCATTGTCGAAGTCTTCCTCAACGGCGGCATCGATTCTGTCACGAGCACCTTTTTCCCCAAGGAGCCCTTGACAGTCATGACCATCCGCTCAACGGACTTGCCTCAGAGCATGCAGGTCAGCATCCGCGTTTCCGCCCTGAAAAGCTCGTGGGCGGCAATGGCAAGGTCGGATAGATTAGTTTGGGGTAATCAGACCGTGGCGTGATCAAGAAGGGGTAATGCATGCTGCAGTCAGAGAGCTGTATCAAATTTTTCATGACGCGTTAGGCCCAACAAGTATGTACATATGTAGCCTACTGAGATTTACATTGAAGCAATTGAAGCGCGTTTTCGTTGATTAACTTCCTGACGAGTCACAAGTTACAACTTGTACGTAGAAGATGGCTACACTTGGTGAATGGTTTGACAACGCGACAAGGAATCTGGGAATTCTAAGTACATAGGTACCTAATGCAAAAACGAAACTTTCGCTTCTTGGACAACGGTGGAGCGTTGATTGGTACCAGAGCCGATGCGGGGGCGGGGGCGGAGATGGGGTTGTGTTGTTGCATAAATAATAAGTACAATTGCCAATGCCAAGCCCCCAACAATCCAGCCACGTCGAGTGCCGATGAACCTGCCTATGGAGCATGTACATATGTACATGCAACATAGGTAGGTACATGCATATGTAGGTATGTACTTAGGGTATTGACCTCGGCGTAAGCGTCTATTGTCATGTACATACTCCATATTGTCTTGTTGTACCCACTCCATGTTCGTGAATCGTACGAACTCAAATTACTGTACTCTGTAGATAGACTCAGCCACAGCCCCTACTGCGCGTGGCCCGTGAGCGTCTTCATTGTTCTCACACGTTCGTAGGAACTTACCTAGGTACCTATACAGGTATATGTATACAGGTATATACTCCGTAATTACGGAGTACATGCAGTAACATACAGTATACGGACTCCGGAGTACATTAAGCCACCCCCGCGGCCCGCCCAGCCTCCAGTGGGGACCTTCACAGCCTTTCGACCAAATGTGCGCTATCATCTACATATGCTTCACGAACCGCGGCGCCATGCCTTTCGGAAATCTGCACCAAGGACCAAAGAAACCGTTCCGCGTCCTGTTGTCTCGCTCATCCAACATCCACATCAGCACTCCATTTTCCAGCTATACACTTGGACAACGGGTCAAGGCCGAAAGTTAGACGCCAGCCGCCAGAAAATACCGGCCATGGCGCCACCGCTGAGGACCTTCATGGCGTCTACGCGCTCTGTTGCCGACGACGTTCATCTTCACTCGCTCTCCATGCGCGACTTACAACACCCGACACACACACAGCAAGTAACCTTGGGCGTGATTGCTGCGTACGTAGTGGCGATTGCGATACTATGGAACGTACCGTATTTGAAAATGATATTATGGCCTTTTAAGGTACGTTGGGTTTTTTTTCCCTTGGCGACTGAAGCCGAAGTTCCAGTGTTCCACCAGCTCTTCCGCGGGCCGCCTCCCTCCACACCCAGCCAACAGCAAAAAAAACTCCCTCAAAGTCTGGAAGTAAAGTAAAGTAAAGTAAAGTAAAACAAGGGTCAATGCTAATAGGGGCTATTATTACTTTAACTTTCTTCCAGATGCTTGTTATTGCATTCCATGAGTTCGGCCATGCCATTACCGCCGTGCTTACTGGCGGAAAAGTCGAGTCTATAAGCCTCGATCCCAATGAAGGAGGCGTCACGCGCATGCGCGGTGGGATCAGTGCCATCACCTTACCTGCCGGGTACTTGGGCTCGTCCATTATCGGAGCTCTCCTCACCTTTTGCGGTTTCAACATCGTGGCCTCGAAAATAGCCAGCATCGTCCTAGCAGTATGCTTTTTGCTGACGCTGTGGTGGGGAAAACGCAACTGGTTAACGATTCTCACGATCCTCTTGGCCGTCGGTCTTCTCGTTGGCTGCTGGTTCATCGTTCACGCACAAGCCCTGAGATTTGTTGTCCTCTTCATCGGCGTCATGTCGTCTTTGTACAGCGTATGGGACATTTGCGACGACCTCATACTCCGGAAAGTCAACTCTTCCGACGCTAGTGTCTTTGCCAAACGCTATGGCGGGTCCTCCCAGTGCTGGGGAGTCATTTGGTCCATCGTTTCGGTCCTCATCATGGCTGTTGGCATCGTAGCGGGACTGGCTGCTTTCTCTCAGTCGTTTGAGCAACAACAGCAGGATTCCCAGCACTTTATTCCGACTTGATGACCCTTTTCTGTTGTGCGTATGCTTGCATTTGCCAAGATGTTATGAAGCGATTTGGAACGTTTTTGATTTGCAGCCTATTGCCTTTTCCTCCCCAAACAAATAGAGCGGTAGGCGACTTGAAGGTCATGCCCAAGGAGTCCTGTGTTCTCATGTGAGTCGCCGCGGAACAAATAGATAGGATAATGAAGAGATGCGTCAATTAGATCAAAGTGTGCACACATATATTTCCTTGGAGGAATCTGCAAGTCTCCCACAACCGCGAACCAGCGTGCTTTAAGGCCATTTCAAATGGCATGCGGTATATGAAGTATTCAGTTTCCACATGACCCGAGTAGTAAGAGTAGTGACAAAAAGATCGAAGAGAGTCAAGGCCATTCAGCCTGCCAGAGGGCCGAAGAACTCTGCAGCGAGCAACTTTTCCATGACGTTTTGGCTCTTATGCTCAACAGTGACGTTTTGTCCACGAGAAGCCTTAGACTGTAAACCGTGTCGGAACTGGCCTGACGGAACGTTGACAAGCTCATGGCGAGAAGTGAATGCCGAGGCATCTGATCAATCGACTGAGCGAAGCTTCTGATGACTTGTATTGTCGAGATGATAGTAACTAGAATCGGGTAGATGTGAACAACGACGACACCCTTCGCTAGCCCGAAAACACTGTCCTGAAAACACCGTACCTGCTCTGAGCAGGGTTTTTACCTGATCCGCGAACGCCATGTGCCCTAATAAACCGCTTTTCGACATTTCCCAAAATAAACTGCAACAACCATGCAGGCCATGGCATGAGTGAAGTATGCCCTTGCGCTTAGTTTACCAACGTCCTCGGCGCCCTCGTCCACCGCCGAAACCACCGCGACCACCGCCTCCTGTGGACATGCCTTGATCATACCCATAGACCCCCTGATTGCCGCCGAAACCACCACCAAAGTTCTGTCCCTGGTTCCCTTGCATCCCAGGCCCCGCGCCGCCGGCTTGCATCCCTGAAAACATGGCATTCATTTGACTGGGATCCATCTGGGAAGGATCCATGCCAGATGCCATCATCTGCTGCATCATGGCTTGCATATCAGGTGGCATTCCGTCCATGCCCGGCATAACAGCGCCGCCTCCCGCGCCCGCGCCTGGCATGCCCATGCCTCCTCCCATCATCATCATGTTGTTGAACTCCTCCATCATCTTCTTATTATTGGTTGCAAATGTATCGGCGCCAAATTCTCCTCGAATGCTCTCCTGCTTCGCGGCATACAACGCCCAGGTGAACTCATCGAAACCATAGTTGAAATAATCGCTGATATCTGTTCCTGGCTTCCTCCATGGCTTTTCTTTCTCTGCTAGATCTTGTTATCGTCAGTTTCATCACGGTGTTGTGTCATATAAAGTAAGAGAAAAACGGATAACAGAAATATCGGCTGCTGGCATATCCCGCGTCTGGTAGGAGCTGCTATATATCTCATACCTTCGTCAATGTTCACTTGGGTAATGGGCTTTCCTGTGCTGGGATACACGGGATTCGCATTGATGTCTATCGTAGACTTTGATGCAGCGGCGGATGCTTGGTCTGCACTGGGCGTCGCAACGTTGGCGGCTGTCCCTCTTGTAGATTTCGACTTCTCCTCCTTCTTCACAGGCGGTGGTTTCGTAGTCGAATCGCCCGAAGTCGTCCGCTGGGGGATATTCCGGATGTCACTGTACTTGAATTGGCTGTATGCGAATTTCGTCAGTTTTTTGTTGAAGCACAATAGTATGTAGTTTCGCTCACGTTGGAGGCGCAGCGGTTGTGCCGTCTTTACGCTCGGTGATAATGTCAATATCCTGGAGCAGTCACCGCTTCAATCAGCGCATTGATCAGACATGAAAGTTTCTACCGGCGGGACACACTTACAGAGTCATCATCGTCTTCGTCCATGGCGCCCCCCTCGTCCTCCTCCTCGCCCTCTTCCAGCTCCTCTGACTTGGAAACAGAAGCGTTCTTGTCGCTCGCCTCAGCTTTTGGCTCCTCTGGTTCGTAGAGGTCGTCTCCCTCGTCCATTTCCATATCGTGTTCTGACATTTCTGAGCTCATGCTGCGCCTGTGGTTTTCCCTTCACTTGAATTCTTTTCCGAATTCTTTTCCTCTGTCTTCTTCTCGATAGTGAAAAGCAGTCGTTACTGCAATCTAGTAAAAGGCGTGAGGTGACACTAAGCAAGGCTTAGATTGGCCCGGCGATTTCCCGCTCTGCTTGCTGCTTGCGTTGCTCTAAGTTTCTCGAGTCTCCACTTTAAGCTCAAGCAACCCCCGGACTTCTGCTTTTAGGCGCCCATCTCTTTCCTTTGATTTTCTAACGTCTTTGCGCGTCCAGCCGGTTTACTCTGTGGCCTTTCGATCAACGTTGGCGCTTCCTAAACCTTGTAAGTACTGTGCTCTCGCCATTCCACTTCTCCTTTTTGACCTCGTCCCTGGACCACCTTATAATGGCAAGACTACCCAATGATCGACGCGAGGGAAGGGGGGGGGGGATGGGTAAAGGTTGGTGATCTGGGCGATTCTTGTCACTGCTAATCAAAGGTACACCAGAATTCCGACGACGGTAGACTCAGTAGCCGCAGCTGGACTGACTGTCTCCGGTAGCTCCTCTTTCTAGCTATAAAATTCGTTTCATATCGGCGAAATGTCATCGGCAGGAAGCTTGTTTGGCAGCTCAAAGCCCAGCACAACCACTGGGATTTTTGGTTCTGCGGCGACGGCATCCGCAACACCTGGCCAGTCTAAGCCAGGATTGTTTGGCTCGTTGGCAACGACACCCGCATCACCAGCTCAGTCAAAACCAGGATTGTTTGGCTCGTTGGCGACGACAGCCGCAGCACCAGCTCAAACCAGCACGACTGGGGGTCTATTTGGAAGCAACGCGAACAATCAGACACAACAAGGGGGAAACACCGGCGGCGGAATGTTTGGTGGTGCTGCAAACCAACAATCAAATCAACAGTCAACTGGTGGAGGACTTTTCGGGGCCAATGCAAATGCGCAGCCGCAGCAGCAACAATCACAACAGGCAGCCGGTGGCGGTCTCTTTGGCGCACCCAAAACGGATCAGCAAACGTCGAACGCAGGAGGACTCTTTGGCGCTTCTAAGCCAGATACGCCAGCGTCTAGTGCATTAAGTCTGTTTGGCGGAGCCAAACCGGCCGCGCCATCATCCAACGCAGGAAGCGTTTTTGGCGCACCCCAAGCGAATCCGCAATCATCCAGCGCAGCAAGTGTCTTTGGCGCATCCAAACCGGATACGCAAACGTCGAGTGCAGCAAGTGTCTTTGGCGCACCCAAAACGAACACCCAATCAGCCAACACGGGAGGTCTTTTTGGCGCATCCCAAACAACTCCAACAGCATCTACCGCAGCAAGTCTATTTGGTGCAGCTAAAACAGATACTCAACCATCTACTGCAGCAAGTCTATTTGGCGCAGCGAAAACGGATACGCAACCCTCGAACGCTGGAAGCCTTTTTGGTCAGACACAGTCGAAGCCTTCAGGCGGATTATTGTAGGTGTTTCCATCAAGCCTTCGATGTAATTGCAACGACTAACCATGTGTGCACTTGAAGGAGTGGCCAACCTCAACCGCAACAGTCTCAGCCCACCACCCAAATACCGGCTGTACAGATCAACTACGACAACCTGCGCCCTCGGACGCGCTTCGACGATCTCGCGAAGCCGGTTCAGGACGAAATAGCGCTTATCGACAAGGGCATACAACGCGTGATGAAGATGAAGGACGAAATCGGACAATTCATGCCTCAGCACGAGAGGGACGTCGAGCAACTGAGCAAAGACGTCAAGTTTGTGGAGACAAAGTTCAAGACTGTCCAAGTTGCTCTTAACCGAGACATCCAAACAGTCAAGATACTCCAGGACCTGACGAAAAAGAGCATCACGGACGCACAACTCTCGTTCAAGGCCACCGATAACCTGAAGCTGCCGGCACACTACCACCAAACAGGGCTCTTTGCTGGTCCAACGCCCGCAGCTGACTCTACTAAAGCAGACAGTGCCATGGCCCACGCCAGTGCGCAGGATCTCATCACGTACTTCAATCGAATATGCGATGACGTTGAAAAATACAAGAAACGACTAGATGAATATCGCTCAGAGATTGAAAAAGATATGCCAGGTGTTGAAAATGGCTTGTACGAACAGATCCGAACTCTGCGGGAGAGAAAGAGCGCGGGGACCGGCTTGGCTGTGCAGAATCAGCTCACGCAGGTGCTGTCTGCCGTCAGGGAGACAGGAAACGCTATTATTGCCCAAGCTGGCCAGATTGCTGATACCCGCGAGAGACTGTCGAGATTGCAAGCAGGAATACTGGACAGTGGCATATACGCTATGGGGTCGGGAATGGTACGCTGATGAAACACAATGAATCGGCCAGGCACAATATTTAGCTGTCGAGAGCATCAGACTGCACATCCAAGCAGTTTGCGATGTGGACGATTCAAGCAGCTGCTCTACATCGGTCGGTGTATAACAGCTTCCGTTGTAGATGCCAAGCCACAACATGCTGTAAATCGGGTCAATTGGAAGGGTACTTCTTTGCATGTGATAGATAAGGCATTCATCCGTGTCGTTGTGGACACAAGTCGGCAAACCCCCGGGCCAAGAGAAAGATGCCCGTGTTCTGAATGTAGCTTCCTGTCGAAGAAGGCTTGCAAAGAATAATGCTTCATCTTTTGGATTGAACTTCTGTGTAGCTAGACCAAGAGATTGACGAAATGCGTCTGCGACTTTGGCAGGCGTTCATCCTTACGAAGAACAAAGGATGATTTCTACAATAATCCTCCCATAAAGGAGGAAAAAAGATATTTGTTCCCTAAATCAAATAGCCAACCCTGCGCCGTCCAATCCCCTGTATGTTTTGTGGTAGTAGTTGTGTATCTACACCTGGGCGTATGCAGCCATTGGAAAAGCCGATGACGAAATTCAAAACATGCCTTTTTGCAAGCCTGCAACCAAGATATATGCGAAGGAACAGAAAGAAAAAAAGGAAAAAGAAAACCCAGAAGGCGCCAACAGATGTCCCAGTAGATAGAATGTACTAGTACGTCCCCTCACCGTCATCTCCGTCATCCCCATAGTCTTCGCCCATTTCATCACCGTTGTCGAAGTAGTTTTCTGCATCGTAGTCTCCCGCATCTTCATCATCGTACGCCTCATCCTCTTCCTCTTTGTCCTTGTCGTCCTCGTCCCCTTCCTCCAACCCGTCTTCATCGTCAAGCTCGCCCCCGTCATCGGCTTCGTCATCACGCAGCGCGTCCAGCCTCGCCAGTAAATTCCTGCCATTCCCAGTTCCCGCGCCCTCTTCTTCGTCATCATCCTCTAGAGACGGCAGTCCGAAAGCCTCTTCGGCGTTGGGCAAGGCGCTGACTTTGCTCAGTTCAAGCCTTCGTTTCTTGCGGGCGCCGGCCCCGCCACCCGGCTCTATGGTATCGAGAAGCTCAGGCGGGAACATTTCGCGACAGACCGGACGAGCTGACCAGTCGGGAAGCGCGCGCTCTTCACGGACAAACTTTTCGGAATACGTTGGCATGGCTGTGAAAGGGTCTACTGTTGCCTTGTTCTTGAAACCATATCGGGCATTCACTTGCGCTTGGCCGTAGAGCTTTCGGGGCGTGGTTGAATCATGGGAGAGAGTTCGTTTGGCGGTGAATAGAGGGGACGAGTGTATTTGATGTCGTAATAGCAGAAAGTGTTGAACGGAATTGAGCTCGAAATTAGACAGGCTTCGCGGGGTAGGTACAGAAAAGGACTGTAGAGATAAATGGCATATGAGCGAAATTCCGATTCTGCGTTTGAGGAGGGATCTTCTGAGACGTGTGAGGTGCTTGACATACTGGAAATAGATCAGATGGTCTGGCGTCGGGCTCATCGCCGGTATCCCATGGTACGTTGGGTCGACCGCCTCTCCCGCCGCCTCTTCCACCTCGGCCGCCGCGACCGCCTCGAGACATGGCAACGAGTCGGCTTTGCGCAGTACTTGTGGTTGACGCGGCGGTAAATTCGACTGCGAAAGCAAGTTGCTTTGACGATGCAAGCCTTGGCGCTTCTTTTGGAGCTGACGCCGGCGACGAAAAGCTGCGCGACCGGGGTGGAGTCGAAGCAGCGGCAGCGGCCACCCAAACCAACCACCAATGACAGCCTACAGGTACCTGGTACCTATGAGGTACCTCAGGTACCTAATCTACAAGAAAGTGGGATGCTCAACTCTCGAGATGGTCATTGGTGATTCACACCCCTCATCATCTCTTCTTTATTTTCCCGCGACACATCGAATCCTCACATAATACCTAGTACTTTGTCACTACAAAAACAGACGCTCTGCCTTCAAAGTGTCGAAGTGTTTGTTTTCCCCTGCTATCCCCAAGCAAGCGCAAGCATCATCTCGGAACACAACATGGACAACGTTCCGATAAAGGGACTTTGCGAATTGGAGGCCCACCTCCAGCAACTGAATGATGATCCTTCTCTCCCATTCCAAGTGGACTTGCTAGAAGACGTCGAGCTGCAGCTCACCGGTAAGTCAACTCGACAATGGAGCCGCCTGCTTTAGGGTAGCGAGTGAGCCTGGGGTTCGTTGTATTATACATTCTCACCTGACGTTGACGAAAACTGAGCGCAGAGGATAATATTCCTCCCCTGCTTCCAAGGCTGTTGCCGCTCTTGGCCGGGTGCCTGAAAGCCACGGCGCAAGACCCGACACCTTTACTGTCCTTGACCACAAAAGTGCTCTCGCCCCTGTCGTTTACTCAGAGGCTCGAGATTGCTGATCCACCATCTTTGTTGACGGCTCTGTCGTCACCCCTTCCTGGAGTCAACCTTCTTGCCTTTACTATCATCAGAAAGGCTGCCGATTCTCCATCCGATGTGTCCATTCTGAGGGCCATTCCCAATCTCGTGGAGGAAATGGTCAGATGCTGGCTAGCGACTGAGTCTGTGGATGTAGGGGAGCTCGCAGCAAGAGTTCTCAGAGAGTTGCTGGAAACAGACTGCGATGTCCCTCAATATTACGCGGTTGATGACCAAGACTCGCAGACTTGCGTGGACAGCAACGACACCAATGCCGAGCGCCGAGTGCCTGGGCATGGTCAACTGTGGCAGCTCATTTTCTCAAGCCGCCCTAGCCTCAGTCTCATCCAACGGTATTGTTCTGTTGAGGCTGAGACGACAGACGGAGCTCTCCCTCGAGCCATGCACCAAGTCACCATTTCTCAAGGTCGTTTGCTCCGACTTCTGCCTCGCCTCTGCGCAATGAATTATCCCGTCCTCAGCCGTTGTGTCTATCCCGATCTTTTTGTCTTGCCGTTCACTGAAATAGGCCAACTAGGACAAGGGCTGCTGCAGTGGGCTGCGCTTGGCATGGTTGACAGGAGAGATTTTCTCATGAACTTGAATCTGATTGATTTTTTTGAGACTCTAGTGAGCATCATGCGGCGGTGTGAGCGATCTTTGGAGCTAGACTCGTTGATGGGGAATATGGTGAAGACTGCGATTCGATTTGACGATTCTGACCATAAGGTGGAGGTTTCTCTCAAGACACTGCCATCACGAACTGTCGAAGAAGAGGCAGAGCCTTTACGAGCATACATCACTAATCTTCTCAGAGTAGAATGAATATTCTACCAATCACAAGATTGCATGGGGTTAAATGGTATCTTTGAATGCCATTCGCTATAACGTAGAAAAAACATGATGAGGTCGTGCACCTGGAGCCCTGTGACGAAATTATATCGTACTAGGTATAAGCAGCATACTTTGAATTTCTAAATGCCACCAAAAGGCATATCTATTTTCCATGAATATACAGAAAGAATTGAACCCCACGCCAGGAAATACGGACGCAGACCCCCAGAAGTAGGCTCTTCGGTCTGGAAGTACATGCCTGATTCATTGTGCAAGCCGTGTCACCTCAGGGGGTTCCACGCTATCCAGCTTACCAAGATGAACATGAAACGAAAACAAAGAAAATAGTAAGTGGAACCCGTTTGTTCATCTTGAACAGAACCCAACAGTGCACATAGAAGATAGGAAAAAAGAACCTATCTTATCTGTCTTCCAATAATCGCCCTTTTCCCTCATTTTCCCCCGTCTTGACCATGACCATAGGCCTTACAGCATCTTCATCGCGGCTGCATCCTGACTCCCCACAACGGCCCCCTCCGCTCCCACAACAGAGCCCCTGGCCATACTCGGCCGCCTCTTATTATTATTATCACCGCCGCCGTTACTGCCTCTGGAGGTAGCCAAACCAACTATCCCGAGACCCACTTCCCCTACCCGTCGCAAAACGACCAGCAACGCCCCCCGTAGTTCTGGACCAAGGTCCTTGGTCAAGAGGTCAATAGCTAGGGGATAGAAATCCGGAATATGCGATCGGAATGCATCCTCGGGGAATGTCGCAAATCCCTCCAGCACATCGACCACCACAGGCCGCCAAGCCATGATATTTCGATGCTGCGACTCCTCCACAAGAGCGGTGTACCCCTGGATGATGTCCTTGCACAGGGGCACGAGCGCGGCCTCGATATCGGGCCGGGATTCGAGTCTCTCAGGGGCATTGTCCGCAAACATCCGGAACAGGATGGAGACGTACGTGGCTGCGGAGCCACTTTCTTGCTTGAGAAGATTGGGGGGCTGTTTCATGAAGCCCTCACGCCAGAGCTTCATGCGGAGATCCTTGTCTTCGTTAAAGCGTCGGGCGAACTGGAAGGATCGCTTCAGGAGAGCCATTAGGCGGAGGAGTTCCATGGATGGGATGTGCGCGTAGACGGTGTCGTTGCTGAAGAGCTCGCTCACTGTTTCGATCATAAGAAGCTGTAGGACACATCGTGATATGATCCTGTTGAAGAAGCGTCTTCTGGCGGCTGTCACGACGACGGGTTGCTGTTGGAGGTTCGATGACGGTTTGAACTCTTCCAGCACCACCTGGCCGGTAGTGCCATTGGCGGAAGCTTCTGTGTCGTCGTCCAAAGGCTTCGGCGATGGTTGGCGCGGGATGGACTCGCTTTCGGAGATGATGGCGGCTGTGTCATCTTCTGCGCCATTGATCTTCAGAGACTTCTCGTCTACGGGGAGAGCGTTCTCCCGGGTAGGGCTGAGAGGTCCAGAAAATTCAAAGTCATTTGACGATGACAGGGCTAGAGAGCCTCCAGTCCCCATGTTTGTGGCGGTGAACAGCTGGTAAGCGGTGGTGCGCTCGAATAGCTCGCAAAAGGCCCCGACGATCTTGGTCCAATGTTCGGGATTGAACTTGGTCACGTTCTTCAGGATGAGCTGCTGCAGGCAGTTGCTTCCAATCCGAGATATAGTGTCGTTTTCTTGGCAGATGCAGAGGGCCAACAATTCGAGAAACCGGTCCAGCATGTATTCGAGCGACTCAAAGTAGTGCGTGAAGAGCTGGATCATGTTACGGAGAGCTTGGATCATGGTAGTGGACAACCAGACCGACAGCTCCTCCTGCGTGAGAACATTCGTCATCTCTGGCCGCGAACGCAGGACCATGAATATGGGGTACAGCTGCTGTCGCCAGAGAATGTCCCAGAACTCTGGCGTGAAGTCACCGCCGTATTTGATGAGGGCTGCGAAGAAGTATTCAAGCGCATTAGACCTGACTTCTAGGTCCTCGCCCGTCATGAGCACGTCATGGAATGCGAACAATACGGGGAACCAGAAACCTTCTTCCACAGACGTGTTTGCTTGCGCCTTCAGGTTGGGAGTCTCGGGTGCCTTGGTTTGGGGTTCGGCCTGGGCGTCAGCCTGGCCGTTGCTGTTGTTTCTCTGCGACAGCGGGCATTCAGGAGTTTTCAGCATCGCAGGAATGATGGACTTGATTAACTCCAATGCTGCGAGGCTCTTCTTCTGGAATTTCAAGTTCTTGGAAAACTCAGTGAGACAGACAATGAGGTCCGTAAACGCGCCTTGGGAGATAACCACCCCGAACTTGGTCCTGTAAATCAGGTTTACATTTTCGTAAGCGAGGTTCACAATGCCCTCGTGTGGCTCTCGTGCGGCGACTGTGAAGACGCCGAACATAGTTCTCCATCCAGAACGGATATTATCCCCTCGTGCTTGAATCATCTGGATCAGACAACGCAAGACGAGATCTTTGACGGTGACATTTTGAGAATTGACCAGGACGTGTTCGAAAGGCTTGAGAAAGTCCTTTTGGAATTTGAATCCTGCTAATTCTTCAATCTCCATGAAGCGCATGGAGAGTTGGCGTAACGAGTCCAGTGCGAAGAAGACGATGTTCATGTTACTGTGGCACCCGACCCGGTTGAAATGCTCTCCAAGAACATCCCAGATATTGCTCCACTCGAACCGTACGCGCTTCATGTTGTAGTAACTGATTTCAACAATCTTTTGGAGACTGTACGTCCTGGGCGATTCATTGTATCCCGACACCTTGATCTCGGCCCAACTCACTTCGGTGAGGGCTTTGGCAAATTGAACCATTGCTTCGCCCGAGAGATTGGCGGTGTTGGAAAAAATCCGGTCGACGCTGCGGACAAGATCGTCAGAGCGGCTTTGTAGTGCAATTTCGTTGGAGAATCCTCTCGATCCTGTCCCCGCCCGTGGTCTTGTTTTCTGGCGAGACTGAGTCGATGAGCGAGAATCACCGGTTTCCGTTCTTGAAGGCGGCATGAAGCGGGCTTGCGAAACATCCGGGATAGTGCTTTCATCAACACCCCCAGTGATGAGCTGCAGACGGTCAAGTTGGCTGATACAGAAGAGTATATCCTTCCATGACTGATGCAGCAAGTTTCCCTCCGTTTGTCCCAAGTCCAAAATCACTTTCAGAGCTTCAATGTTCTTTGCTTGCATGTCCTGCGGGTTGTTCAGGTTCGTTGTATTTCGTAGCGCTGAAATGAACGCCTCTCGGGGAGTTGAAAGTTCGAAGAGGCATGCAATTTTGGTGGCAAGTTTCATACCCTCCAAGCATAGCTTGTTGACGTCGATGTTGTGTGATTTTTGATTCTGGCTCGACAGAGCGGAAAAGAAGGACATCCATGTAACATCAAACATTGACCCGACATGCTTGAAGGAAGTAGCAGGAATGAATCTTGGGCCGGCTTTGGCGGCGTTTCTCCGTTGACTCTTGAACAGATTCTTGAAAAGTTGTTCCGACCGTAATGAGATTTCTTCTGACTGCTGCACGTAGGCTTCCCGCTGAAGGTCCCGTCCGACGTTGGAGAAGGCTTGCCCAATACCGGCCGCAAGACCACTGGACTGGACTGTCTGCACACCAGCAGCCGCGGCCGCCTCTCTTTCACTCGTGAGAACAATCTCATTGCTTGCAATCTCGTCATAGATACCTATGAGATATTCGTCGGGCAGATCGGCGTTGTCGTTGATGCCTCTGTTGTTCTTGATAAATTCTTCTTTGCTCATTCTTTTGGCGATCTTGCTGCTGTGCTGATCGGTGTTGAGCATGATGACGGAATAAGCTAGGACGTACGCCGTGTCCGCGTTGGCAAAGGCGTTGGGATTGCCCATGACATAGCGCTCCGCGAACTTGAGCATGAAGCGATCGATCTTTTGCGCCTCACCCGGGAGGCGGAAAGATTGCAAAAACTGGCGCAGAGCATCAACAAACCTCTTTTTTGTGAAGTTCATCGCATCCACGAACGCGTGCATTATGTCAATATTCTGCTGATCACCTTCGCCAAGATATTCGCCAATTTGAGCCTTGTCGAGCTTGTCTTCCTTTAAGAGAAACTCGGCAATTTCAGCAGGCGTGTTGCTGCTGATAAAGCCATCACGTATAAGAAGCTTGATGCCTTTCTTCGGCTTGAAGTTGAACTGCCTGATGGCGTTCGTCAGGGCTGTTTTGCGAGCCTTTTCCTTTTCGAGCTGATCTGGGTCGTCATTCATTACAGGGGTAGAGGGTGGCAAGGGTGTCTCCAATCGAGACGCACTGTCACTCCACGTCGAGGTCGGATCGATAGACGGCCGCAAGTCATCAAAAGAAGGTTTTACATCTCCATCGGATCGGAGAGCATCCCCGCCGTCGGAGCGGACAGAAGCGGACCAGTTGACCAATGAGCGGACGGTTTCGACCAGGGCCTCGAGCGACAGACGCTTCATAGCATACTCCTTTGGATAATCAGTCTCATTGTCTTGGGGCGAGATGATATGGGAAACCGTCAGTGGTGGTGGCAAAATCCCCTTCAGCTGCCATTCGCTAGCTGAGGGCGTCCTTGCTCTCGCCTCCTCGTAAACCTGCTCGTTGATGGTTGTGATGGTAACAGGCGTCGTAGAGAATTTGGATAAGTCCTCGATCATGGTCTGGAAGATGTTATCTACTGTCTGATCGCAATCATAATTCAAATATGTCTCAACCAATGCTCTCGGATCAGCACACAGCCTGTTCAGTATGGCCACAAAATAAAGCTTCTGTGATATTGGCGCGTTGCGCCGAGACAACAGTGCCAGATAAATTTCGTTCAAGAAGACTTCTATCTCTTTCTATTCACGCAGGTGTCAGCAAGGCCCTCCATTATACAAGGAGGAAAGAAAACACTCTAGTGCCGCGTACCTTGAACCACGGCCTCATGTATTTTAGCATGAGCCAGAAGATCTCGGAGCAGACCTCGAAGATGCGGTCTACGGAGCTCGCACCATTGCGAGTGATGCTCAGACAGAGGTAGAATTTGATAGCTTGTAAGAAGGATGTGGGTTCATTGTTTTTCGAGTTCTTAATTGTGCAGAGCGGTGACGTGAAGACGGTGAGGTTGTTGTTGAGTAGCATAAGGATGAGATGGAGTGATATCAACTTCGACCGCATTGGCTGGCCACGCAGATCGTATAACTGATCGGGAGGAAGAATCTTTGTCGACAGATTGCAGAAAGATCGAAAGACGAGATAGGCGTCCCGGATGTACACTTCGTCCTCGGCATCAAGGGCATCCGTATCTTCTTCGGACGAACCTTCCAATCCGGACTGGCTCGTCGCTGAACCATCCTTGTTGATAGATTTTAATCTTGTCACCATAGTCGGCCCATCTCCAAGCGTCGAATCATCGAAGCTCTTGCGATGCTCAAGATCCTTCAAGGTCAGCTTCGCGCCTCCGTTGGCGTGTACGGGCGTCTGCGCTTCTGATTGCAGTGCTGGCGCTTCATCACCCTCAACTTCGGCAACGACATCATTGGCAGAGTCCGCAGCGTCGAATGTAATGTTACTTGGGATACGCTTGAGATCATCCAGGTGCATCCGGGATTCCTTCATATGTAGCCTAGTTTTTACGCGCTCGAATACTGTGCCAACCATTTGAGTCAAAGTGCCTTGGGCTACCTGCTGGTTCGCGGTGCTCCTAGAGAGAAGGAATACATTGTAGACCTGGCGCACAGCCTTGAGAAGGCCAGCACCATGAACGACAATCTTGTCATTCAGCACGGCTGCTAGCAGTGATTTGACAATCTGAAGTTGGATCTCGACCGCCGTTGTTTCTCCTTGGAAGCAGTCACATATCGTGTCAATGGCCCGTTCGATAAGAGGCGACGGCTGTTCGCCGCTCTCTTTTGGCTCGGTGTCGGCGGCGGCATCGTCTTTCCGCGGTAGAGAAAAGTAGGAATAGGATATGAGCTTGCCGATGCAGTCGAGTGCGGTGGTCGTCAGCTGCGGATTGTTGGATCGGGCAGCGAGTTGCAGAGGTGCAAACACAATCTCGGGGTCGGGAAGCTGGTCTTGTTCCTTGACGGCATCTTGAGCCTTTTTCGTCGAATCAGCTAGCTGCTGGTTGCGTTGCGCATCCTTAGAGGCGGCGATGGCATCCAAGGAGGACACCAGGAACTTGAGAGAGCTCATCGGAGAGCACAAGCGGGACCAGGGGCCATTCGAAAGAAGTCAGCAAGATGGGCTGCAGGAGCCGCGGAGTTCGGGAGCCGTGCAAATGACGACTGGTGTCAGTGATCAGAAGGTCATTGACCCCAAGGCTTGTGAGATATGCTGGCAGCGGCGAGGCCGGAGACGAAACAAGGGCGCTTTGGTCGGTTGGCTTCGAGCTAATGCTTGGAGACTGGATACGACTGGCCAGATATCGTCCAGATGTGTGCTGTGCCTCGGATGGGACGTGGAAAGACACAGCGACCACGGCTGGTCGGGCAGTAAGTTGGATCTTGGTCCTAGGCGCTGCAATCGCTGGATGGTAACGCGCGCAAGATAGAATGCACAAAATGGCTGGTGGTGTAGTGAGTCGTGACTCTGAGAGCTGAAGCAGCATGCAGCGCGAGTCCTGAGTCCTGACAACGTGTTCCGCCGCTCGCGAGCAGATGTTCCAGCGATGAAAGTGGGGCTGGACCCTTCAGGAATCAGGTACCAGCGGCTTCCTTGCTGCACTGAGGCGAAGAATGTCACTGACTCACTGGTGGTGCCAGAGGCTAGACTCTAGAGCGCTCGCTGGCTTGAAGCTCCAGGCTTTCCAGGCTACCCAGGCCGTTCTACATAGCAGCGGGTCAGCGTTGGACGTTGCAACTTGCAATGACGCCGTCGCCCGGTGGGTTTCGCCCGCCCGCGAAGTACATATGTAGGTATGTACATACTCCGTACATAGGTACGTATGTACCTATGTACACTCCGTAGAAGTCAGGGGTAATTGCGTCCGAAGTCACAAGGGAGGGCAGGATTCCGGCGATAGACCGCCGTCTCCATCGACGCAAGCTAATTGGGCCGCTCCAGAGGCGTCTTCATGCAACTTCAAGTGACTGGCAGCGATGGTGAGAGCGTCAATTGGCCAATACCCGCCGAGTCCGCCTGAGTCCTGACTCCTGACTCCTGAGTCCTGACAGTGGACACCCAGGAGCTCCACGGGCGTAAACGGGTGCGTGCTAGTTTTATCACAGTTCTGGCTCGAGATGCCACTGCCCCTGTTTTTGTTCTTGCGCACTATCGAGCCTCCTTTCCTTCAAGAATCAATACAGGTTTTGCTGCTGGCCGCGAACCTGAAAGCCGACAAAGACTGACAGAATATTCAAGGCTATCTGGTAGGTTGAATTCAGTTAGGTTTGTGCCCAAGTCGCTGCAAGTCCAGTGTACGGAGTATGTACATAAAGTGCAGGTACCGGCGCCGGCCCATCAATCCGCCGTTCTGTCATGGACTCATAGCCCGCGACCCGTACTCCGTACAATTCCGAGAACGGCCCCAAAGCTTCAGCAGTGAGCACAGGTTGCAGTGTGCACAGCTCAACGCAAAAATTCTGGACGACCTGGACCAACCACAAGCCCCAAGGGATTTCTCCGGGCCATTTCATGCGGCACCCGCTCCCCAATCAACAATTTGCGCGCCGCCGCAACCTCCATCACTAGGCCTCTTCCGCCTTTGCACATCCTTTGCTCCGCGATCTACTCCCATTCGACTCTTCCTGCCCGTTGGTGAGGTCTCGTGTGTCATCTTGTAGTCTCTCGGATACACGATCCGCGACCTCCCGTCTTAGCCGTCTCGACCGACCGTTCTGCGGCCTCCCAGCTCAGGGCACCTTTTTTTCCAATATGCTCAGCGCCGCTATCCGAAGGCGAGTTCTCGCCCCGACTCAAAATGTGTTGCGCACCGGCTTCGCATCTCACGTAGTGAGGTGTTATGCCTCCTTCCCTGATCATCAGGTGGTCAAGATGCCCGCTCTGTCGCCCACAATGCAGGCTGGCAACATCGGTGCATGGCAGAAGAAGGCGGGCGATACCATAGCCCCTGGTGACGTCTTGGTTGAGATTGAGACCGACAAGGCCCAGATGGACTTTGAGTTCCAGGAGGACGGCGTGCTTGCCAAGATACTTGAGGAGTCGGGTGCAAAGGATATCGCCGTGGGACATGTGAGTGACCTTCTGTCTCGAGAGACGTGATTTCTGATGGCAACGAGGAATGATTCCAGCCCACACGACCCCAAAACTGACATAAGCGTTATACATAGCCCATCGCCATTCTCGTGGAAGAGGGAACCGACATTTCCGCATTCGAGAAGTATACTCTGGAGGACGCTGGCGGCGATGCCAAGTCCGCGCCACCCAAGGAAGAAAAATCCGAGTCCAAGCCCGCTCCTTCATCATCAACCCCCGAGCCCTCATCCACCAAGTCGTCCGCCGAGCCCGAACAGTACGCCTCCCAGGGTAAGCTCGAGACAGCTCTTGATCGCGAGCCCAACGCCGGCCTTGACGCTAAGCGACTCGCTCGTGAGAACGGCATTGGCCTGGACGGTATCAAAGGCACTGGCAAAGGCGGAAAGATTACCAAGGATGACGTCCAGAAGGCGCTCAGCAGCCCCGTCACCTCCGCTGCCCCGGCTGCCACGTTTGAGGACATTCCCTTGACAAACATGCGCAAGACTATTGCCAGTCGTCTACAGGAGTCTGTACAGAAGAACCCCCACTTCTTCGTCTCTAGCACCCTGTCTGTATCCAAGCTCCTCAAGGTTCGGCAAGCTCTGAACGAGGATTCCGAGGGTAGATACAAGCTTTCGGTCAACGATTTCCTCATCAAGGCTATCGCCGTTGCCTCCAAGAAGGTTCCCGCTGTCAACTCTAGCTGGCGAGAGGGGTCCATCCGTCAATTCAATGCGGTTGACGTGTCCGTCGCCGTCTCCACCCCCACCGGCCTGATCACTCCCATCGTCACCGGTGCTGACAGCCGCGGCCTCGAGTCCATTTCCGGAAAGGTCAAGGAGCTCGCCAAGAAGGCTCGTGACAACAAGCTCAAGCCCGAGGAGTACCAGGGTGGCACCATCTCCATCTCCAACATGGGCATGAACGCAGCGGTGGACAACTTTACCGCTGTCATCAACCCTCCTCAGGCGGCCATTCTCGCTGTCGGCACCACGAAGAAGGTCGCCGTGCCCACAGAGAACGAAGACGGCACCACCGGAGTCGAGTGGGACGACCAAATCACCGTGACTGCCAGCTTCGATCACAAGGTCGTTGATGGTGCTGTCGGAGCCGAATGGATCCGTGAGCTCAAGAAGGCTATCGAGAATCCTCTGCAGCTCATTCTGTGAAGAAATGAAAGATAAAAATGAGTTGCGATGTACTGACGGGTTGACGAACTCGTGTGTGGTCGTGGTTATGAGGAGCGCCAAACACGTGATAGACTTACCGGGGAATGATCCATGACGAGAGGGGGATCGCGAAGGCCACACTCAAGGATGCTTGGGCTGTGGTTGACGAAATAATTGGCAATGTCCTTTGCCTTTTGTACAATGACACTTGATTAATACTGAGGTTCGGGTCAACGGAAAGGTGGTGGGCCTGTACAAACGACTCGTTTTCTCCATAGCCTGTTAATACAGACGTCTTACCTTTTTCATCTCTGATTCTCTTTGTTGCATTTTACGTTTACTTTTTTGTTTTTTTACAATCGTTCAGTATTGGGGCTTTCTACATGAAGAACATTGCTGGATAGTGTCTGATCCTCACGAGGCCGCGTGGAAGCTTCTGACAATACATAGGTCTCAGCAGGGCGGGCTGCCGAGCCCTGCCATCAAACGCACGCTGAAAGCCTATCCAAGAGTGACTACCGGTCACCCTTGACAGATAGTCGAGTCCTTCGAAATGCCCTGACGCCATTCAGACCTCGTCGCTCGTTATTCTACCTCCCGCGACCCTTGAGAGTGTAAAGCCGGCATACAGAGTCCTCAATACACTGTGACCAAGGCCCTTCCAGCACGAGACAACTGGTTCCCCGGAATAACGAATGCAGGCGCTTGTTCTCTCGAGTGGCTGACTTATTTCCTTGCGCTTATACCTGCGAGCAAGAGCAAGAGAACGTACCAGACAGTGTCTTACCAGCAAACATTGCCGTCATCACAGTTTACAAACTATCCCGGGTGATGCCTTGTTTACGCAAAGGGGAGGCCGGTTTTGGAACACAAATTTGCTAGGTCTTTTTGCATAACTCTGAATGCCGTGCCTAGGAGTTTTTTCTCATTGACAGTCAGCTCTGCTGTACCACTTTTAGCGGTGCAGCTGTTTTCGACACTTGATCTGGTCCACGCAAGACGTGGGCGAATAGACCGCGAACTGTGTTCCTGATATACTCAATTCGATGTCCTCGAGATTAATGTCGGCCGGTTTTGGGCGATGATATACCAGCTAATTACAGGAGTATCACGCCAATTAGACAACAAATTGCCCTATGGTGAGTCACGTCGTCCGTGCCGACCTTTACGAGCGCCGAACAGGAGCAGCCTCATCACTGGGGCTTCCAAAAGACGCATAAGTACAGACAGGCAAACCCTGTGCCAAATCCGAGAAAAATTGTGTTGAAACCCTGCAAGCACGTACCTACCTACCCAGCCAGGAACCGGCAATGCACCTCTTTCCCGATCGACGATTGCCTTTCGCCGCATCGGCATATGGGTTTCTCAATCCTTCCCTGATGCCCTCCATCAGGCTGTCATCCCAATTTTGCCAAGAATTGTATAATTTTGGACAGGCCAAGATCTTCTTCACATGATCCGGCACCGACCGGATACGGATATGTACATAGGTATGTAGCCGGCTTGCTGTAAATCCCTGCAGGAAAACACGGAAGGCCCGGCACAAGGCGGCCCGCGGGAACTCTACTCCGTATGTTTTGCCATATATGTATACCTACCACCACCACACGGCAAGATAACACGTCCAGAAATGGAAATTATGACTTCCGTCGGATCTCGTTATGCAGGCATGTTCCGTTCGTCTCCCGGATAGACAGGTTGCCATACGACACAATGGGTCCTGCACCTAAGAGCGAATAGAGCGCCACGGAATGCATGATTCGTGAGTCCATGGCGATAGTACGTGGGCCAATATGCGCAATTCCTGCTGCAATTCTGGATGTCTGGGATGTGTAGAATGCTGAGCCAGGTAACTATGTAAGTATGTATGCCTCTCTATTGCAATCTTCTGTCTTGTAGTAACGCCGGTTCCATGCAAATGCCTTCTTCTTGTTCTTCGTTTAAACTCAGTGTTCTTCAATCCTCTTTTCCTTCTTCCGCCTCGTCTTTTCCCCCTTCCTTTCTTGATTTTACTTCCCCTGATTTTGCCTACGCATGTTGAACTTCCACCTGCCCATCAGCCATGCCAAAGTACGCTGCCACCGGCTTTTGTGCTTGCAGCCCCTTTCCTAGCTCAGCGGCCTCGACCCCGTTCAGGCCGTAGAACAGACCAATCTCGACAATGCCCGGTATCCTGAGCAGTTCTTCAGCCAAAGCCTGAACCTCCCAGATGCCGTCCTTTCCTCTGCCGCTGCCGCTCTCCTGAGCTGATGTCAAATCCTTGGGAAGCAGCAAAGGAGTGAAGGGCGCGTCAATGATCCACATGCCATTGTCCGTGACACATTCGCCCGCCTTACTTGGGAGGCCTAATCGAACAACAGGATTAAACGAGCCCATGGCGCGCAGTCGTCGCAGGACATCTGGTGCAGCTAGAGGCAGAACCTCAATGGGGATCGCCTTGTACTTGGTACATAGCCGAGGGGAGCGTTTCCGAGAGTCTGATCCGCAGGTCAGCGAACTGAGCACGATGGTGCATGAGCCAACCACTTTCAGCTTCTCCCTCTGAACATAATTTCCGTCTTGCCTACTTCCGTCTCTCTCACTGGTCACCTGTATTGGATGGAAAATGCAAAATCAATCTCACCTGCCACTGCAATAAACTTCTTCGCAGCCGTCGCCACGATCTTCTCCTGGAACAAACACGCGCCGCCTCCCTTGATCAGGTTGAGATCATCGTCCACCTCATCAGCACCGTCAAATGCAACGTCCAGGGCAACAGGCTCGCCGCCCACGAGCGGTCGCTCGTCCACAGAGCACATCTTCAGACCAGCCGTCCTGAGAAGCCCCTTTGACTGGCTACCCGTGGGGATAAAAGTCATTGGTGCATAAAAGTCGGGCCCTTTGCTCACAATGGCCTCGACAACGTAGACGACTGTGCTACCGGAGCCGATGCCCACGAACTTGTATGAGGGGAGTAGATGTTCATCCACGGCTCGATACGCGGCCTGCTTCTTGGCCAGCTCGATGAGTTCAGCGGTAGACGCCATGGCTGCAGTCCTGGGCAGTGTGTGGTTTCTACTGCACGTTGACCTGCGAGGAGTATGTATCCCGAAAGGACGAGCTCGTTGCGATTGCCGGTGTGGTGGGCGTGCAGCTGCAAAGGATGGCGGAGCAGCAGCGGTCGTCGTTGTCGTAATGGTCCTACAAAGGAAAGAGGCAGTCGCGGCGGGAGACAGATGCGTATGCGATGCGAGGCGTTTCACGGCGACCGGCACCACTGGCATTTCTGACTGAGAGGTGGAACGGCAACATCGTCACCGCAATGGAGCTTTCAGCGGACAATGTGCGTGTTACGTAAGCTATCACAGTCCACCGTGCAAGGCTTTTAGGCTGAAGAAGTCGGCTTTATTACGGCCCACGGTGTGGCTGTCAGCCTGTGGTACAGTACTACAGTGTGCGTCTCCCGCTCTCGATATCTCTGCTTGCGTTAGGCGCCGTTGGCCCTTATTATAAGTTATGTACCTACTCCATGAGTCCGTGTACTGAAGAACTTGCCTCAGCTTTTAAGTTTTCATCGTCCCGATGTAGAGTCGGATGATCACGTGTCTATGACTAAGATCGCTTGTCGCGGCGATTTGAGGATACTGCCCAACGAGACCCTACTTTTTGATCACGGAAATTGTTGGCAGAAGACTCGAGTTCTTGCAACGACCTTAAAATGAAGCTGAAATTTGACGACGCAAAACTCTTCAGCTACACGGATTCAGAGATATTCGAATACATCAATTGTCTGCCCTCGTTACCAGACTACGGGGCGATTGTACCACTATCCCATAAGTATTTGGCCAAGGGATAGGTATGGAACATGGGACGACGTGGAAGATGCTGTAAGTGCCATGAAGTTCGCATCTCAGCTTGGCATTCATGTCCCACACGTTCATCGAATTGCCCATGGAGAAGGCTTCTACTGCATCATGGATCGAATTCCTGGAACAACACTTGATGTAGCGTGGCATGAGCTTGGTTGGTTACCAAGCTTTAGATTGGCCTTCCAACTGCGTCGCGTTGTACATCGCTTGAGATCAGCCGTGTCAACCTCAGCTGGATCACTCCCGAAAGGTAGATGTGAATCATACTATCTCGAAGATTGTTTTCAATTGCCGGACAGAGCGACTAATCATCATGTCAATGCTTTTCTGAATTTCTGGGCCAGCTTTCCCGGGCTCCCCCGCGAAGTCAAGAAGACACCAGCAGAGCACGCAACTTGCCCGAGACCAATGTCCTCACACAATCGTCCATTCGTCTTTACACATCATGACTTGGCACCCCGCAATATGATACTCGACCCGGAAGGGCAACTGCGGATTGTTGATTGGGATTTAGCTGGATTTTACCCCGAGTCCTTCGAATATTCCGGCATGCATAACTTTTCACCACGGGTTGGACCAGATTCGCAAGGTGGCGATGGAATCTGTTTTCCTGGATTGCTGGTGGGCTCTACGATAAGGAGCTCCGCTGGCTGGAAATCATAAGATGTAGATTTATGCACTTCGCCGCAGGACGTCGATGCAATATGAGAGCCGGCGGATATGCTTCTGCTGTCCGGTGGCCCGACAATCTTGACTGATGGGCGGAGGTATGAGGCGGAACTTGGAAGGACTCGTCCCTCGTCCCTGCCCTTTGTACATACACACCGCCCGTCGCTACTACCGATTGAATGGCTCAGTGAGGCGTTCGGACTGGCCCAGAGAGGTGGGCAACTTAGGTACCTACACTCAGAGCCGAAAGCTCTAGAGACTAGGAGTGATGAGTAGGTACCTATTAAAAACCTGGCCGTCAACAGGCCACCAATGACCATAGCCATGGGGCCTGCCACGGCAAAGCGTAGCTCTTGTGGCGCTGGCAATGGCGTCGAATAGGCTGGTTATATAGATGTTGATCAAGGTGTCGAGGAAAGCTTAGTGTATACAATAATCAGAAGGGAGGGCCGCTACGCAATGGAAGATCCAGGAGAACACGACGCTGTCAATTTGGATTGCGCGGTCTGCTGGTCAGAATGCCGATACCTACCTAAGGTAGCCAGCTTTCTTAAAGACCTCACCAGCTACTACCACTTGCTGACAAGTCTTGTATGTACCGTAAAGGAACACTACAACAACTCCCTGACACTCGCGACTCTGCGAGTTCGTGAGTCGTGACGTTGTTGATGACAAATGGTTTAGTTGCTGATGATGTTGATGATGTCGAAAAAGACGACGCCTTGGATAGAGGATGAACAAGATTGGAAGGTGTCACGTTAGGTATGTACCTCGTAGGTACCTTTAATGTGACCAGGAAGTACATCCCCTTAACAGTCTTAACGCTCGCTTCAGGTCACTGACAGGGGGTTGCAGCCAATCACGTCGCAGCATGATGAGGGGTACATAGGTCCTACTGCAAAATTGGCGCAAAGCTAGAAGTACCGGCAGTTTTCAAATGACAAAAAGCTACATCGGTGGGGAACAAACTTTTTCCACTGTCCATGTCGTTCGAAGTCACGACCCGGTGTGGAGCGCGTGACCTGAAGCGAGCGTTAAGACTGTTAAGGGGATTAGTAAACGTATCGCATGCCGTATGCGGATTAAGCCGGAGCCGGAGGCGGCAAGCGTGGAGCCAGCCGCGAAGGGACGACGGCCGAGCAGCGTGAATACATACCTAGCAGCAACGACAAATTTGGCACGTCTCCATGGAAGGCCAGGATGTCCAAACAAGTGAAAAGAAAAGCCGAGTTTTTTATTTTATAAAAGCCATGTCCAGTGAAAGCACGACGCAGCATCTGGATATGTACGGAGTATCAGCCCGTGCTATCCGGGGATGGACAAGCCCTGCGATCCCTCCCGGTCGCCGGCAAATCGCCTTCTGGGCCTTGTCCCGATGGGCACCGAAACGGCAGAAAGGCGGTACGGGTTATGTATGTATGTATGTAGTTACAAACTTACGGTACGCAACGCAGTTACGGTTTCAGAGGACGAAGGGTTCCCGCCTTCGTTTCAAGATGAGGGCTCTTTGGGCCAATCAAGCCGAGGGGCGCTAAAAAGCGGCAAAGTCTAAAGATAAACTGAGAAACTCTGATCAGATAAACTTGCTCAGCCCGTTCTCTCGTATCAAGATTCAACGCAGGCGCGCGCTATCGGGCTCTTACGCGTTAATTGCTTTTAGACATTTAGACATTTAGACACTTTGTTACTCCCGACTCCCTACTCTTCTTCTCTCGTGTCCTTGACTCCTTGACCTCGTAAGCTGTGTATCCATTTGCCTTTTTATGAGGGGTTGATTGTTTGGCGCTTGCTGCGCTGTGCTCGAGCCCGGGTTCCGCCGTGGGCACATGCATGGGGGCGTTTTCCTTCTTTATCTTTACCGGGGCCCGGCGCTTGACGTTGCGTTGCAAGTTGCAAAGTTACAACCGCCGCCCGTGAACCGCCCCCTCATGTACGGAGTACCTATGTACGGAGTAGAAGACGCTTCTCCAATGGCCAACCATCCCCCCCTTGACTTGACTTGACTTGACTTGCCGGGCTTGTATTGATATGCATTATTTGGCGCTGAGAAAGTGTGCGTGGCCCCGAAGATCCCAATGGCATATTACCCCCTTGGTCTACTTATTTCATTGCCATCCCCTTCCCCTTATTAGAAGAGGCCCCTTTGTATTTGTATTCGCATTCTTGTTCTGCGAAGCTATTCGGAAAGCACCCCCTTTCTTTTCCTATTTTCGTTTCTTTCTCTTCAAATCGCGAGGAATCCTTGCGGGGTAGTATTGAAAGGGAGATATCTACTCCCTCCGATCTCACCGTACATACGGAGTATACTGCTAAATTGCCCCTCCTCATCTTCATCTCGCGCACGGCCCCATCGCTAGCCGATTTATTTTGTCCTTTCACAATCGCCTATCGCGATTCGCACCTGGCCGGCTCAGTGTTCGCTAGTTCTTTCTAGCCTCTTTTTTTTGGGTGTTCCTCGCGCACCCTTGGCTTTGCTTTGCTGAGGACGCTTCCGAATTGAGGTCTTCGCGGTGCCTGATTGTATCCACCCTGGTCCTATCTCTTTGCAGTCTTTCTTTCTTTTCTGCGCTTTTCTTCTTGTGTTTGGGAGGGGCCTTGGCTTGTTCCTCTTGTTCCTCAGAAAAGTCGGGCTGAACTAGGGGGGATCGTCATCGGATTCAGATCCCGCACATCTGTGTCATACCTACCTCTGGGAAGGTGACTTGCACGGCAACCAAACGATTGATCAGCGATCAAACGAAATTGGCTTCTTTTTCTTTTTCTTCTGCAGATTTTATCTTTCTTGCACATCTTGCTCGACGCCGCCGCCGCCGCGGGATCGGATCACGGACACGGATAACGGCATTCGCGCAAACACAGCACCAGCACCGGAGACGGCCAAGATTGCAAGACACGGCGACGCACGAGCAACTCACAAGGGCAGCGCGGTCGGTAGAGTGAATACGTCTGTCGGGGGTTTGCTACCAATTGATCGGGTTGGTGCATACCAGTGAACAAGCAACGACAGGGCACAAGTCACAGCACTTGAAGTTTGAACACAGGCACCAGGTACAGTACAGTCTGTAGTCTGTACGCATCCGGTAGACTGTGGCCCCCCTGGTACAGGTCAGTGTTCACTGTTCAGTGTTACCTGTAACCTGAGTATACCCCTGGCCCCGATCAGCCGACGGCTCTAGCAATTCTGCACTCCAGTCGACGGCCACAGCCGCCCAGGATTCCGGAACATTGAGCCAACCTCCCCTCCCTCTCCCTTGCGTTGGGAACTTGGCTGTCTCGAGCCGCCGAGACGCAGTGCAGACATCAATTCACGCAAAATAGCAGCAGGCGAGCTGCACGAGCAGAGCTCTTTATATAAACTTGAGGTTCCATTCGGGATCAAATCGTGCATTACCGTCGTCATCATCAAATCCTCGCTTCAAAACGACACACTGCACCACGCGCACAGACGCCTAATAGTAGTACAACAACGAGAAATTCAATCCCGACCAGCCTCTCTTTCACCGACCTACATCACAGCTTGCATCTGTCCAGTCAATCATTCCTCTTTTTTTTTTTTTTGTATCTTTCGCCTGTGTGCGACACTCCGACTACTTGCAACTCCGTCCGGCACTGGCTGCTTTGACCCCAACATTGTCACTGCAATAGACGACCCATTCACATTTCCCATCGGACCATCTGATTCACTTATTTTCTCAAGACTCAATAGGTAAAACAAATAATTCCGCTCTCCCGCCTACGTGCATCGTTCACATCTTCCCCGAAATACTACGCCGCTGTCCAGCGCAAACGGAAAGACCAGTACGAGCGTCGAGCACAATACGCTAGCGCTAGCGAGTCAATCGGAACAATAGCAACGACGAGCCGTCGCGACTCGCCAACAACAAGCAACCCACTGACCTCGCGTTGAACAGCTTCGTCCGCATTGATCAAAAAGCCGGCAGCAACAAAGCCCATTTCCCCGTTGCCTTGCAGAAAACTTGTCGAACAAGCTTCGTCCGACGCTTCCGCGGATTGAACGTCATCTTTCGTCGCGTTCCAACCGAAACTTACCTGCGCGTCCCATCATCTCCGTCGAGCTGTTGAACATATATCGGAGACTTGCACTTCGTTTTTTGCGTACATATAATTCGTTAGCAACCGAATCCATCGCATCACTGCACAGTGCACACGCTTCCAGCAGCACGTGTGGATCTCGACTTTGGCACGCTCCAGCCACACGTGAGAATCTCCTGGACGACCACCAGATTCGACCCGCCGCGTTCGTCGCTAGAAGGCACCAAAATAATAAGAAGCGCACGATTTAAGGCTGACCGTTATATCCGAATCGGTCGCTCGTTTCGACTTTGTCAAACTCTCCACGGAAGCGTTCTCGACTCAACGTCAAACTCAACGTACCTAAAGTACGTCGGTGAAAGCCGTCCAAGCCCACCTTTCCGCACCTTCTCGGCTGCCTCATACCCCTGTCGACCTCGCCGCTAGCGATCTGAGGCGCATCCCTCTCCGGTACGTTGGTTCTTGAATCTTGACTCTTTTGTAACTTGTTGCGCCCTTCTCCCGGCGCACAGCGGCAGCACCCAGCGGCCCTTGGTATCACATTCACAACCTTGGCGAGACGTGTTGTCGCACCCGTTCAACGCCAGACATCATCCTTTTCTACCAAGACTCGAGCTTCAGAACTGACTCCGCCTCTTGACTTGCAGCGGAACACTCTTGGCACCTGGCATTGCCGCCCGCCACACTTGCAGAGTGGATCTCCCTGATCCCACCCCCCATCTCCCACCCCCCTTCCCGAGTCTCTTCTCGGCTCGCACCCCGGTCGCACTCACCCCCCCCCAGCCCCCTGCACGCTCAGCCCCGTGTTCCCAACGTCACCAAGCCTACGAACGCTCACGGACCCTTCGAGGTGGTCACTTGTCTGAAGCAAGAGGCCACATGCGCGCATGAGCTTGTCGCCCTCTATTGTCTGACATTGCGAATCCATCTCGGCCTAGTCGCGCTCTCCCTTGTTGAGATTTTATATATCGACCAGGCTCCCCTCCACTTGGCCATATTTGCACCTTTTGTACGCTCGGCGCCGTTTTTGTGTGCGCCCGTCTCTGCATCATCCCGTCTTCCAATCACGTCCACCCCACTTACACCACCATCACCTCTGCCATCATGGCCATTCAACAACTCACCATGGACGAGCTGAACAAAACTGCTCTGGAGCAGTTTGTTTACCAGCCGGTGAGCCAAGAAATGGTCTCGTTTCTCGCCGAGGCCGCTCGCAATGTTATTGCATGCGATTCCACCATGATGCTCTCCAAAACCCACGCATCTCCGCCATCGCACATACAACGCCAACCATCATCACATCTTCCCTCTTCGCCTCCTCAAAGCCCCAACTGCGAAGCCTCGGATCAAACGCTACCCACTCTCGAGCAATTTATTAGCCAACTTGTCATGTCGTCAAACGTCCAAGTCCCGACCTTGATGTCCGCACTGGTCTATCTGACACGTCTCAAGTCGAAGCTGCAGCCCATGGCCCGTGGTCTGCGATGCACAACACATCGCATCTTTCTGGCCGCACTTATCCTATCCGCCAAGTACCTCAACGACAGCTCGCCCAAGAACAAGCACTGGGCCAACTACACGCACTTCAGCACGGATGCGTATAGCTTTGGTTTCAACCGCACCGAGGTGAATCTGATGGAAAAGCAGCTCCTCTTTCTGCTCGACTGGGACCTGAGAATCCATGAGCAGGATCTGTACCGAGAGCTGGAAACTTTCCTGGCACCCCTACGAAGCCGCGTCGTCGAGAGGCAAGCCCGCAAGATGCGTCACCGCGAGGAGAAGCGCCGCCAACAGGACACACACGCGCGCGTCTACACCCCTCCCGCCTCTCGAGGCACCTCCCGCTCTCGACACAACAGCACCGAAATCATTCGCTCCGTCAGTGTCAACGACGGTGCCGTCACGCCCCCGGGCCTCACGTATAGCAGTTCAGGCAGTTCATACGCCTCGTCCGTTGCTTCGAGCCGACAACAATCCCGCGCTACCACGCCTCTCGACGACGCTGTGCCGTGTATACTTGGCGCTTCGAATGCTTCAGGCACCGTGTACGACTCGCCCATGGGGACTGTCATGACGAAGCCGCCCCCGGAAAAGTCTATATTGGAAGACTGCCTGCTCCCTTACGACATGTCTGTGGAGCAACGCCATGAAATCCAAGAGGAAGGCAAGAAGCGGAAACGAGGTGGAATGTGGGGCCGTCTCCTCGGTGGTGCTGTCGCTGTTCGATAGGCCTACCTAAGACTGCCTTGTTTCTTTTGTTTTTGTCAACGAACACAGTATTTTTAATGCCTACCAGGACCGCGGGCGGTCTCTTGAGTCTTACCTACTTTTTTTGTTATCCCTTTATTTCTTTTGTTTCTTACATTTATCATCTTGGACAAGTCATGATACAAATTGCATTTATTTTGATGTCCAGAAACTATGGCATGGCGTTGCGAGGCGGGCATTGGATTCTTCTTTTTCCAAACTGTATCTTTTATTTGTAATGCATCGTATGTTGGGTTTGGGGGTTTCGTTCGACCGTCGACGCGGGATTCGGGAACTTGGAAGAGTCTAGATGGAGTCTAGAGACGGACGGTCTGATTTCATCTGACGATTGATTGATTGATTGATTGGCTAGATCGCGCGGGATGCGCAGGAGGGACGAAGGGAAATCCGAAGAGGCCCGAGGGAGCCTGGAGGAGGGAGGAGGAAGGAGGAAGGACTCAGGAGGAAGTATAGTATCGTGCGATGATCATGATGCACCTATACATTTCTTTTTACTTTTTACGTTTCTTTTTTTCTCTTTAAACTACGTTGATTACGTCAGACGTCTACCGTGGGCTTTTTTATAAGCCGCTTATGTTTACTTTAATATATCTGAGATGCTGGAGCATCATCACTATCATCACCACCATGATGTTCTGCGCGTTCCCTTTTTTACCATCACATATCATATCTCGTGGGCTGCATCTTTAAGTTTTACTGTACGAGTTTATTCGGGCGACATGTCATATGCTACTTGCCTTCCTGACTTCCTGGTATGGAAGGAAGGCTAAGGGCAGCCTTGGCTTGCGGGCTTATTTTTTGGATGTTGGGAAGGTGGAGGGGATTATGAGCGGCGTTTACACGTGTTGAATGGGTTTATGGGTTATGGGTTATGGAATATGGGTTAGGGGAAGGGGAAGGGGAAGTCCGAAGGGGAAGGGTGTCCAGTGGCAGGACACTCATCACATAACTTGCGCCGAGGAATCAATATTCATGCACATTGCAGATGGACACACACACACCCTTTGCGGGACGAACCTTTATATGACTCATTGTGAATATGACTCATTGTGATTATGGTGTTGCATTGTGCAATCGTGATTTGTTATGTTATGCCGACAGTAACAGTTGCTTGCTATCTGTATCGACTTGTGACTCTGGACAAGACTGGTCTGTGCAGTTTGAGAAGTCTTCAATGTTATGTTACTAAGTATGTACTTGGATGCCTGCGTTGTGACTCCGTCTCTTGCTTGGTATGCTGCTACTCGGGGATCTGATTTGTAAAAGATTTGTTCGTTTACTCAGAGCAGCTTGCCTGTGCATCAACTCTCGGATCCGCCTCTATTTCAATTTTCGTTGTTCTCTCTGCCTACTTACCTAGGTAACATGTGCAGCTCAATGGCCAGAAGACTGAGGCAATTGCCTGAACAGCAGGACATGAACCAGACAACATGTACTATGTACCTTGCCAAAGCCGATGTCCAATTGGCAATGTTCTTTGCGACGGTGGCCGATCAGCTTCAGCCTTCTCTTTTTCGTCTTCCTCCACACGTGCCCTGCATAATAAGTGACCTTATTAGACCACTGACCAGGTGGGCGGGTGGGTGGCAGGTGCTTGAAAAGACGTACGCCCAGACAGCAAAATATGAGGAGCCAGACAGCAGTTGAGCACAACATGAACCGGGTAATCGAGAAGCACGCAACAAGATGATGGGTACACGAACCCTCACCTTCCCCCCATGTCTGGTACTACCTAAATGAGTCATTATCATCGTTTTGAGTCTCTTCGTCTTCGGAGGTTTCTTCGCCTCCACTGTGTAAAACAGGCTTTCAACATATTCCTTCCTTTTCATTCATTCCCTTCCCTGAAAACTACACCGTACACAGCACGCATGGATACGCTTCGGCCGATACCCGTCGCCTGGGCATGCCGCATAAGGATGGGTTCTTGTCATATATCATCCAAGGCTTGGGGTTGCATGTAAAGTTGTTTGTCGTGAGCACCGACTGCGCAGGTAGGTACAGGGGTCTGTCTTGGCGCGCCGGACAGGGATGTCGATGCAGGGTGTTCGGGATGGTTCGGGATCGCGAGGCCGGATGGGGCCGGACCGGATGGGGACTCGGAGTCATGGATCGTACATAGTGAAATACGGAGTACCTTTATACGATAGTCGGATATCCGGTACGAGAAAAACGCCTCAGATTACCTTCAGGCCGTGTTTGCGTATATGTATATGTAATCGCGTGGCGGTCCCGATAGAGCCGTGGCCTTGTTCCAGTAGAGCCGCCTCGCTGGCATGACACTGCCACGGTCGCATCATCCATGGCCATTCTGTGAAAAAAAAAACACGAGAATCATGGGTATGGGATGGAAGTCTTGAGAGAAGGGACACGGAGATGCACCTGTCAGATTGAAACCTTGCGCCCAGGTTCCCCTGCCCGGCGAAAGGAAAAAGAACACCGCCGACTAACCACCAAGTTGCCATCGTCAATGCACACCACGTGTCTGCTTCATGCTTCATGTTTCCTGAACGCCAACCCTTATTCATACCAGCCTGCCAGCGTACCAAAACACCAGCCTACTATTCTGTCATCCTGCATCCTGCCATCCTACCATCCTATACCGACCCTGCTAGCCTACCCTCCATCATGCCATCCCACTCACGTCATCGCCCCCTCACTTTCAACGGCCTCGCCCGGAACCCCACCCACGGCACCCTCACCCTCAAAGCAAGACTGCTCAACACAACGCTGATACTCGACAGCGCCATGGCCAGCGCTGCCCACACAGGATCCAACTTGACATGTGCGCCGTCGCTTGTCTTGATGGCGTACAAACACCCCGCTGCGATGGGCACCGCAAGGAGGTTATAAATGACCGCCCAGCCAAAATTGACCTTGATCCGGCGGAAGACAGTGCGACTGAGGTCCAGCAGCGTCAGCACGGCAGCTAGGCTCGACGATGCGAGCACAAAATCAGCGCTCGAGATGGCCACGTCGCTGCCTGACCCGATGGCGATGCCTACGTCAGCTATCGTCAGGGCGGGGGAGTCGTTGATGCCATCGCCCACCATGGCCACCATGGCGCGTCGGGTGCGACTGTTGCGGGGTACTTCGTCACTGTTGCCGGTAGGCAGCGCGGCCTGGAGATACTTGATCTTGTCGGCCTTTTCTGAGGGCAGGACCTCGGCGAGCACGTTTGTCTCCTTGATGCCCACCAGGCGAGCGACGGCTTTCGCAGTGGTGACGTTGTCTCCTGAGAGCATCCAGACTTGGGTTCCGCGGGCGACGAGGGCTTCGACCACGGCGACGGCCTCGGGTCGTACGGGGTCGGACACGGATACAATGGCTGCAAGGGACCACTTGCCATGGCCTGCATCATCGACCGTGCTGCTGGGAGGGTGGCGCGACTTGACTGCCATCATGGCCACCGACTTGGCCTCCATCTTCCAGCTTTGCAGTCGGCTGCAGATCGCTGGTGATAGGTGGATGGAGAGGTCGCGCATGAGCAGCTCGCTGCCTACGGCCAGATCGAATGGGTGGTCTTGATACGACGCCTTCATTCCTCGGCCTGGCAGTTCCTCAACCTTGTCAAGGGACGCGGACGGAATTTGGCTTCCGCAGAAGTTGACAATGGCTTTCGCAATCGGGTGGCTGCTCTGCTCTTCTGCCGCTTTAAGTCCCGACAACAGCGTTTGTCGATCAAAGTCCCGGATGTTCTGGTCGGGAAAGAGCTCCGAGTCTGTAATCTTCGGCTCGCCACCTTCGGTCAAGGTCCCTGTCTTGTCGAATACCACACAGTCAATCTTGCTGGCCTTTTCAAACGCTTCGCCTCCGCCCTTGGCCAGAATACCGTGCTTGGCTGCTATTCCGCCCCCCACGAATATGGCTGTCGGGGCCGCGAGAGCGAGTCCGCACGGGCAAGCGACCACGAAGACGGCAATGGCAAACTGGAATGCGAATGCCGCAGACCCACCCGATGCTTTGACTTCTGGGCTAGAGACGGCGCCGCGCAGTGCGAGGGAAAACCAAATGATCCACGTGGTGACTGCGATGAGCGTGATGACGGGGACAAAGTATGAAGTCAGGAGGTCAGCAATCTGTTCCACCGGCGCGCGTTTGGTCTGTCCCTCGCGGACCACGTCCACAATCTGGTCAAGCATGGATTTCCCACACGTGCCAGTGACGGTGACAGTGATGGCGTCTCCCTTGTTCACCGTGCCTGCAAAAACCTGATCGCCGGGGACTTTCTTGATCGGACGAGACTCGCCGGTCAAGCTGGACTCGTCAAAAGTGGTCTCACCAGTGATGATGAGCCCGTCCACCGCGGGTGATGCTCCGCGGGGGACGAGAATCCTGTCGCCCTGTTCAAGTTGATCAATAGCTGTGACTGACGTCGTCTGAACACCAGTGGTGGGATGCTTCTCCAACAGCGGCGCTGTGCTCGGCCGCAGCTTGGCCAGCGCTCCGACCGCATTTCCGGTCTTTGACTTGCTGTATGCCTCAATCAATCGTCCGGCGAGGAGAAAAAGTGTCAAGAAGACAACAGAGTCAAAATAGAAGCGGCTTTCGGGCACGTGACTGTCCCTTCGTATGCCCGCCGCGATCATCTGTGCCACTGACGAAAAGTACGCAATTGTAGTCCCCAGGGACATGAGCATATTCATGCTGCCAAACTTGTAAAACCTCTCGACAAATGGTGTGCGGCTCCCCGGTCGCCACATGGTGCGGACTTCCTTGATGGCGCGAACGTGGAATATATCAGCGGCAAAGAAGTACACTGGGGTTGAGAGCGCCATGAGAATAAATTGCAGCCGGCTCAAGCCTGATACCCAAGGCTCCATCAAGTACGCTCTTGTGTGGTTTGAAGCGGGGACCAAGCTCATGTAGACGATACCAAGTACAAAGGTTGGTATTGCAAGAACAAATGTCAGCATTGCGCGCCTAAATAGTTGGCGCTGATGCTTGGCTCCGATGGCCTTTGACCGCTCCTCCAAAGTCGGTGGGTGATGAATCGAGGCTCGCAGAGAAGGATCCGTTGCCTCGATCGCCTTGAGTATCTGTCGAATAGTGAAGGCGGGTGCTTGAGGAGTATACCGTATTTTGAGAAACGGCTTTTCTCGCGACGGCTCCTTGAGGATCTCAATACGCGAAGAGCCCAGAGTTGTGAGTGTCTTGCGTATGCGTTCAGGGCACTTGGCGCAGAATATGCCGTCGATTCGCATCTCCACCTCTCTCTCGTTCTCTGAAACAAGACTTGATTGCCGTAGATCAACAATCTTATCCAGTGCGGCGTCGTAGCCAAGATCTTGGATGGCTTCGACTAGCTCTTGTGCGCGGCTTTGCTCCTGGCCTTGGTCCGTCGTGATATCCACCGATGCACTGTTTGTGACAAGATTGACAACGATTCGAGAGACCCATGCCAACTTTTGGATCTGTTCGGTGATGCCATTGGCACAAGATGCGCACGTCATCCCGCCGATGGATACTGTGACTCGCCATGACTGGGGGGTGCTGCCTGAGCCGTCGTCGACAACCACACGCTCAAGAAGAGCAGGGGAGGCCTTTGTAACAGCATCGTTCAAGCGGCTGCGGAGGTTAGAAGCAGACAAGTCGTGCTGTTCCGGTCGCTGTTCCGAGACGGCGCCGTCCCCCGAACCCATGGCAGGAGCGGAATTCTTGCAAGCATCACAGTTATCCAAGTGCGCCGCTGCTCTTCCATCATGAGGCGTGGCAGAAGATGGCGATGCGGCTGTCCAAATCCTCCACCAGAGTCCAAGTGCACCACTATGGGGGCGAAGGAAGTCCTCCTGACTGGTGCCAGAAAGATCTGTTGGCGGTATGCCATCATCTAGCATATCTGTTCCACATACCGCCGTAGTGTCGAGGGCACATATCTCAAAGCCAGCTTCTTCGAGAGTGTTGCCCATGGCGCGGATAAAGGCTGCACTTGCATCTTGATGCTCGACGGTGACGACCGACGTGACGACATTGGGAGATACCCAAGACAGCTTGTCGCCAAACTCCTGCCCAAGAACATTCTTAATCACGGCCACGCAGGATGGACAGTGCAAATTGCCGACGAGGTACGACGTTGTGATGAGTCTTGTCGTGGGCTTCGAGTGCGCCATGGCTGGTGACGTGTATGGTTGTTGCACTTGTGCCCATGCGTGGGCGGCACGAAAAAAGCGAAGCCGGAAAGAGGTGCGATAGAGAGAGTCGAAGGCCGCACGGTAACGAGCGACGAGGGAACAAGATGGAATATAAATACCATGCAATAGAAATAGAAGACAATGGGCGGCTCAAAAAGGAATGCGATTTGTAACGCAAGGCTGCTCGATGTGGTGAGCCATCGCTTGTTGCTGCCGATGCTGCAGGTGAGGTGTTGCAGATGCTGCAGCATCTAGTAGACATTGTCGCACCGTGGACGGGATTGGCCTGTCAGCTGGGACAAGCGGGCCACTCGCTGTCATTACCTACCTAGGTACCTAGGTACCTAATGCGAAGACGCAAAATTATCGCATGCGTACGGAGTACAGAGTACAGAGTACATAATACTCCCGTATCCGTACATACCTAGTCGATCCATGCATGAAATGACCGGGCCGCATCAATCATGGTCATCGTGATTCGTGATTCATCGTGGTCATGGTGGCCATGCGTCGTTTTTGCGTCAAGCACAAAGTGCGCACCCGATGACATAAGATTCCTTGTCATTTGCTTCCACGACGTCTCATGAGTCACGTGACATGATCAATGCATTGGTCGCACGGCACCCCGCTTTCATCCGTTTCGAGTCTTCGACCGCATCACATTATCTCACCTTACGAAGTAACCCTGGGTAAAAGTACATATGCACCTACAACCTCCTGCTTCGTCTTCCTTGTTCACCCACGGCAGCATTCTCATCTTTCACCCATTGTCCGTCGACCGCCCGACCGCCCGACTCTCCGACCCCGCCAATGATCATTCGGGCGGATGACCAATGCGGTTGTCGGGACTCGGCAGGCACCTCAAGGCGGACATCGGACAAGTGGGGTCCATCTGCGAGCCATCTGCTCTTGCACCATGGGCGCTAAGCCGAATTGGGGCAAGACGAATTGCGTGATTGCCTCCAGTTCTATCAACACCTGTCCCTAGGTATGTAGTCCGAAGGCCATGGCGACGATGGCAAAGAATGGCCCGCGGAAAGGCGAATTAAAGCCATTGTTGAACAGTAGACGCCGAGGTAGCCGGTCTGTGGGATTGCGCGCAAAGCATATTCTGTTCGTCACAGACTTCTTCTTCGCGGTCCTTCTACCTACTGGGCTTCCCACTCCATTCGACTTGCCTGCTTCCCCTACCACAGTTGAAGACGCTGAGAGCTTTTGCTTTGCTCAATTGCGATACTTCATCCTTGAATGAGAACTTAGAGCCATCACGTTGCAAGTGCGGAGAGATTGGAACACACCGAGCGCTCTCGCGTCCTGTACCCCGTCTCCTTTTGCCCTGCTTGCTCGACGACATCACCGCCAACTCGACTTGCCGGCTCCTCACCACAAACGCCTTGGTCATATCCAAAGATGCCTTCTCAGCAACATGATTCGGCCAGCAGCACAGCTGTCACCCACAAAACAGCCTCGGAGTCTCTCTCATCGGCTCTTCCATTTGGCCAACCCGTGGCCTTGAACAACATCTCCGGTCCGACCTATGTCACGGCCCAGCTACTCGTACAGCAGATCGCCTACAAGCTTTCGGACAAGATATTTTCTTACTCACCCGAAACTTTTAATCTGGACGTTGCTGCCAAGGAATGGGCCTCACAGCAAGAAAGCAATATTCACGGCTACGCGCCGCAGGTCGTAGCTCTTCAAACCAGAACGGGTGCCGGCTCACTGGCCCTCGGGTACATCTTCTCTCCGGATTTCGATGTGTCCAAGCGACATATTCCTCAGACACTGCTTGCGCCTTCTGGCTGTATGCAGCATTTCAGAAGTTCTCTAGACCAACTGTCTCTGTTGTACAACCTCTCCAGTCCCTTTGTCGCTCACATTGCGGCCGTCGACTACACTCACATCGACGGCCTCGTGTCCAACTATGACACTGCGCTGAGACTGGCCGAGGATCTAGGCCTGGGCCTTATCAGCAGTTCCTCTACCTATGAGGCCCAGCACATGTCGATCTTTTCGACTCTTTTCGCTGCCGTGCTGCCCACCGTACACATATACGACGGCATCCGCGTTGCTAGAGAGACCCTTCGCGTCGTTGATGCTCTGAGCGAGGCTGGAGTCGCGGAGTTGTACAACAAGCTCTCTGTAGAAGTCGGGAAGCTGAACTCTCATCTGGATATAGCTGGTAAGGCCGTGGAACTACTGCGGCTCTTCAACGACGAACTCGGCACCGTCTACCAACCATTCGAGTACTCTGGCCACGAGACACCCGATGTCGTCCTCGTAGTGTTTGGCAGCGTCGAGGCGCAGGTTGCCAAACAGACTCTGGACAAACTTTCTATGGAAGGGGCCAAGGTTGGCGTCATCAACGTGCGCATTTACCGTCCCTTCATCGAGGAGGAATTTCTCAAATCTATCCCATCCTCGACCCGCACCATTGCGGTTCTGGGCCAGGTCCGGGACCAGGTTGCTGTGGAGGACGAGGCGGTCCAGTCTGCCTTGTACGGTGATGTCCTCACCGCAGTCACCTTTTCAGGCAAGTTTGACGAGGAGCCCGCTGTTCTGGACATCAAGTACAGCCCTGCGGAATCCCCGACTCCGCAATCTCTGGTCAACATGCTTCACAAGATCTTTGGCAACGCCGATGAGGCGAGCCCTTTCCCTTCTTTCGTGGCTGCGCAACAGTACGTTTTTTGGGATGTGGATGACTCTGCTGCGGTTGAGTCTCCCTCCATCATTGGAAGCGTGCTTGCGAAGCAGTCGTCCACGACAAATGTCCACGTCTACTCCACGTATGATAATCTCACCCAGGGTGGCATCGTGCGGACCGATGTCAGAGCGTCCAAGAAAGCTCTGGAGGCTCCGTTTGCTGTTGTAGAGGCGGATGCCGTCGTTGTTGGTAATGAACACATTCTCAACCAGATTGATGTCGTCCAGAGCATTGCCCATAGCGGACGCTTGGTCTTAAAACTGTCCAACTTTAAGGTCGAAGACGTGGAGAAGCGACTTTCGGCTCCCTTGCGCAAGGCTATCTTTAACAAAGACATTCAGCTCTTTGTACTGGATACCGGCGTCTCCCCAGATTTCGACAAGGACACCCAGATGGCCAAGCTGCTCCTAGAACTCGCTTTTCTTAAAATCTCCCAGCCAGATATCGGGCCAGAGACCATGTCTAGGCTCAAGCTTGTAGAGGGTGGCCCTCCTACGTTGGAGGACTATCTGCAGACGCTCGACCAGTGCCTCATCAAGGTCGACGCTCCTAAGGTCTGGGCCGGATCCGATGCCGAGGCAGGCGTCGTCCCTGCTCGCCAGCTGCCCGCTACCCTCCAGACCAACAGCTTTGCGCCGGCATCGCACAAGGAAGGGGTCCAGGAGCCCATGGAGCTCTGCGACTGGCAGGCGGCCGCCAAAGGTCTCGTCTTCAAGGAGGCTTATCAGACCCGCGCTAGTCTGCGTCCCGATCTGTCGGTCAAGACAGCCACGATTCGAGTCAGGGAAAACCGGCGTCTCACACCACCCGACTATGACCGCCACATCTTCCACATTGAATTTGATCTCGGTGACTCGGGTCTCACGTACAAGATTGGCGAAGCGTTGGGAATTCACGCCGGCAACGACGAGGCAGAGGTGGTCGAGTTCATCAAAGCATACGGCCTTGACCCCAATGAGCTCGTCCGCGTGCCTGCTCGTGAGGATAGCGAGTCTCTAGAGGTTCGGACTGTTCACCAAGCTCTCGTGAACAACATGGATATCCTCGGCAAGCCACCTAAGCGTTTCTATGAAGAGCTGGCCAACTTTGCCACCGACGATGTCGAGAAGAAGGCGCTCGAGACGCTGGCCAGCGCTGCCGGCGCTGAAGACTTCAAGCGCCGCTCCGAAGTCGACATGCTCACGTACGTGGATGTGCTTGAGGAATTTGTGTCGGCGCGTCCAAGCTTTCCGGACCTCATCAAGATGATCAGTCCGCTCAAGCGGCGCGAGTACTCGATCGCATCGGCGCAAGCCGTCACGCCCAACTCAGTCAGCCTCATGATTGTCGTGGTTGACTGGGTCGACACCAAGGGCCGCAATCGCTTCGGTCATGCAACCCGCTACCTCAGCCGATTGCAGCCCGGGGCCGAGGTGACGGCCTCGGTCAAGCCATCCGTCATGAAGCTCCCGACCAAGGACACGGCACCGCTCATCATGGCCGGGCTAGGGACCGGGCTCGCCCCTTTCCGCGCCTTTGTCCAGTACCGCGCTATGCAAAAGGCACAGGGCAAGACGATTGGCGACATTTTGCTGTATCTGGGCTCGCGCCATCAGCGCGAGGAGTACCTATACGGCGAGGAATGGGAGGCGTACCTCGCAGCGGGCGTCGTGACTCTCGTGGGTGCTGCTTTCTCCCGCGACCAGCCTCAGAAGATTTACATCCAGGACCGGATGCGCGAGACGCTGCAGCAAATTGCCAAGGCGTACATTCAGGACGGTGGTAGTTTCTACCTCTGCGGGCCGACGTGGCCGGTCCCGGATGTGACCAAGGTTCTTGAGGAGGCCATTGCGGCTGAGGCGCAGAGCGGCGGTAAGAAGGTCGATCCTAAGAAGGAGATTGAAAGGCTCAAGGAGGAGGGACGATATGTGCTCGAGGTGTACTAGTCTGTTGACTAGGAGACGGAGCGGGAGCTGTCTTTAAAATGCATAATCTGTGCCATATACGACTATAGAAGCGATACATGGAAACGATAATAAATCCTAACCATCTATCTTTGCCCCTGCGGCTTCTGATTCCATTTAAGTAGGCACGCCATGTAGCGTGCAAGTAAAGGACCTGACCTGATGTTCTTGGCGTTGTTTCCTGCATCAAGCCCAAGCCAGCAACAAGGTACTCTCCACGCCTCATGCACCCAGCCACCCTAAACCGTGAGTGAGAAAAAAGAAGTAATTCAAGAGTCTTTCATTTTCTCTTCTCACGTTTCTCCATCAAGTCCTTCTCCTCCCATCGGAATATGAGCAAGAGGCGAACCGGAGCGGTGTACCGTGTGGCGCATCTGCATCTGTCTTTTCTCGTCTTGTCTCGGACAACAAGATGAGAGAACAACTCAGACACTGTGGCACCAGCCCCAACGCCCAAATCCTTTCGGACGTTCCTTTCTTTTTGCAAATAAATTTGTTTTGCTTTTTTCGGAAGTTTTCTTCAAGCCCGATTTGGGCGAACCGTTTCCCCTCTCCCCCACGTGCCGATGGAGAACGACCATGCGCCGTGAAAACGTGAAGCCATGGTGGTGATAGAGTCGTGCGTTGGAACTTCGGGATAGCGACAATGCGGGTTTTTTTCAACAGTGGCGTTCATCTTGCGCTGCGCATCTGGAGTGGACGTACTAGATTACCATTCATACCTAAGTGTGTAGCAAGTTACTGTATGTATCATACAGGAAACATCAAACGTCATGTTCCACACACTTGTAGGTAGGGAAAGTGGGTGTTACATAAGGTGACCCTGTTTGAGGCAAAGCAGGCTGTTGCATCGCCTTGCATCGCGATACATACCTACCTACATATTTCTTTCTTGGTATTCTGCTCAGATAAAAACGACCTTCAGTGCCCATTGATTCATGCTTTGTGTGCTTGTTCTTTGCGTGCAAGATCCAAGCGCTACCTCTCCGAGGAATTACCGCAGTGCGCACGCATAGTGTTGGCACTGCATGTTGGTGCGAATAAAAATACATATGGCCTGGTGCGTCGGCACGTACGAATGATACATAGGCACAAGTGACAGGTTTGACGCAGCTTTGGGACCAGAGAGAAGCGAGGCGGAGCGAGACATCTCAGATCTGGGGGGTGAGAGCAAGGGGTATGCACATCTTGGGAACAAGACCCATGGATCCCTTACAAACTTCTCCCTCTACAACTAATAAATAACGGAGAAAAGGAAAGAGAAAAAAAGGTACATACTACATGGGGGTGGGATGAATGGAATATATAAACGTATGTACAAAGAAAGTTCTTCCGATCTTATCTGCAACTGCAGTAACTACCTACCTAATGTAACAGAAGCTCTCTCTCTTCCGGCCCCAAGAACAGGGGTCAAATGTTTTGCATGGCGAGTCAATGCATTCTATGTGCTTCATTCGCTGCGTTGCCAGGAAAATTATGCGTCGCGCACCCTCTCACTCAAGCGATACATACTCGCATTTCGAGTCTTGTCCCCGGTCACGTTTTTGGATGTGGTGATACAGTCATGGTATCATTTTGAAGACCGAATACATCAGATGATTCTGCACGAATTACAAGGGCCCCCCCCCGGTCACGAGACATGACGTGAGAGGACGTTGAAGCGCTGTGCAGTAGACAGCATGAAGCCCTTGACAACATGGATGTGGTCTCAGATCTGAGATTGGCAGGGCCTCGGGTCGGTGGGCTCAGTGCTACGCGGACACGCGAAGAGTACCTAACGTTACGCGACTTGAGCTTGTTGGGCACAGAGATGACGTGGCGATGCGGTTTTCCAGCATTTATTGCCTCGGGTATTGCAATCTGTACCTAAAAATGCGACAGCGTTCGAACGAGAAATCAGGACTGTTTCCACCACGTGTAGTCTTCAGTCGCTGCTTGTATCACTATGACATCGTGTTCGTACTAAAGCGAATAGATTCATGTCACGTTAGCTTACCAGTACGCCAGTTTCCTGCATTAGAGGGGGTTGGGAGAAGAAGAAAGGCACATAAGTGTACGGAAAGATAAAAGAGGCAGGCGAGTAGAGAAAAGTAAGCTATAAAGTGTGGAAACTCCGCCACCTGTTCGCGCATGCTTTCTGCTAGTCAAGTACTGCATTAGGTATGTAGTACATCTGTCTGCAGCGTCTTCTCTCACATTCCACCAACGGGTTTGGGGCCTGGGCTCCCTGGAACCCAAAAAGGAGAAGAAAAATGGAAGGAAGAAGCACACAAAAAAGATAAGAGAAAACGAATTGCTGCTGCTTCGCCAACGCTGCCCGCCCGCCAATTTGTGTGACCCCAATGCCCATGCATCAAGCTGGACTCACGGGCATAAAAAGCCGCGTCACCCGAGCCAGTCCTGTAGGTCCCCCGCGATATGGTACGTGGGATTCGCAGAGCGCCCATCGTCTCCGCCCTTTTTGTCCCAGGCCCAACGGTCGGCATACTCGGTCGCGAGGCTGCCTTGCATCATGTCGGCGATGTAGTCGCCAATGACTGGGAGAAACTTCCAACCATGAAATGAGCCACCCGTTGCCACGTAGAGGCCTTGGCAATGCGGATGAGGTGTGATGAGGAAATCGTGCGTTGGTGTAGATGCGTCCCTGGGGAAAAAATGTCAGCTTGCATTGTCTTTGCCTCTCACCGTGTCACCGCAGGGCCATTGGCTCTCACTCACCAGCATATGCGATAGGATTCAATGGCCACATCCCTCACTTCCTTCCCGTAAAGGCCGTCCAGAGTTTTGCGAGCACGCTCTTGAAAGAACTTGATGAACTTGGGCCCTGTCCAAACATTGTACGCGCTTTCATCCGGAGTTATGGACAAGCGCTGACCGGTGGAGGGGCATTCGACGTAATTGGTAAAGCACATGTCGCAGTTGAACTTGAGAGTGCCGTCCTTGAGCATCGACATGCCTTCGCCTGTGTTATTGCCATGACTTGTCAGTCTGTCGCCCCTGTTCTAGTCCGGTTTCTCTGCCGTATGTAAAAGCTTCTTCAGTTGCGATAAACTTACCTTTCACTTGTGGCAAGCAATTTTTGAGCACAGGGATAACCGAAAGCTTCTCTTTTTGGGAACCCTGGACCTTGGCCCAAAAGGTTACGGCTCCAGTAGCCAGCACTCTGTTGCCAGCATGTAGCTGGGATCGTTGAGGCGCACTTTGTACCAGAAGAGACGCTGTGCGTGCGCCGGTGGCGAGCAAAATTTTGTCTGCATGCAGCGTCTCGCCCGATTCCAGCGTGACCCCAACACACTCGCCGTTTCTGCCAAAGCTGAGCCTCGACATGGCGCCGACCACGTATTCAACGCCCAGGTTCACAGCTTGCTGAATCACCGCTCCAAGGGCCTTGTCTGCCTCGGCAAACCCGACGGATGGATTATAGAGAATCTTGTCCAAGCCGTCAAAATTTGCCGTCGCAAACACTCCATTCCATCGCTTTCGGACCTCTTCAACTGGAAGAAAGTGTGAGCTATTCTCGATGCCAAGTGCCTTGTATGATGAGATGCTTTCCGCTCCAAAGTTGGAGGGGTCGGCTCTGAGCATCCCCACTTCGTGGTACCATTGCTTGTATAAGTCATGGTTCCGCCACAAGGGCATGGCTCTCTTCAGCATCCGCATGTAGAGTTTGTCTGGATAGTCATCACGCACAATCTTGTTGACATCGTGTGAAGCTGCGCGGGGGTTGGGAAACTGCGTCGTGTCGATGAGAGTAACCTTGCTCGTTCCTTGCCTTTGAATCAAGCTCAAGGCGGTACCGGCACCAAAGTTGCCTGCTCCAATGATGAGGTAGCTCGTCATGCTTATACACTTGTTCCGATTTTGATACGATCGGGCCCGATTGTGCACCTGACTTTCCTGCCTATAAAGCACCACGAAACTTGACGAGGAAGTTGAAGGTTGTGGAACCAGGAAATATGACTGAGGCCGCTGAGAGAGAAAAGGAGTGCTTTTGTTGAGAGTAGATGATAGAAATTCTTCAAGGCGTGATGACTGATTCTATCCTTCTTCGTGAGATGGCATGACAATGGGTTCGTCCGAGACTTTATACTTCCAGGGCTCGCCCTTCCAAGCAAGACGCAATCGAGTGTATCAGAGGAGTCATGAGAAGCAGCAAAGCCAGACCCTTTGGATTTGACCACGGGAACATGTTGTGAACCTGTCTATCCCTCCTGGACCATTAAGCTTGTACCCTTGAGTACCAGACGGCAACAGGGAGTGGATAACAAGAGACAACCTTTCTAGGTGATCACGGGGGGCTAATCAGAGTAGGGTACCTACGGAAGCGAAGGCGGGGAAAGCAAGATTCGTGGAGGTCAACGTCTGGCAAGGCCACCGATTGGCAAACCAAGAGTATGTAGATCAGGAAAAGAAATCACACATGTACATACATACCACCGGAGAAGACGAGCAAGCGCGATCCAACGCGGAAAATGTCCAAGACGAGTCGTCTGGTCTGGGGCACTCGCAATTCAGGAGACAAGGGGCAACTCTGACGTGTCACCCTAGGACATGTCTCATCCCAAGAAAGGGGTCCTCCGTTTCGTCTTTCCTCACGGTTCACCCCCATGTTGCGGGGCTTTTTTTTCCTCAAGGGGAAAAAGAGCAGGATGGCCGAACCTTTCGGTCTTACAAGAGGCAGGGCGACGATGGAGAGGGTGTCGGTGCGTGTGCGTGTGCGTGTGTGAACTATGTATCCTCGTGTACTGCTCGCATGGCCGAGAGGTTCGACTTCGTTGCCAAGAATAGGGGGTGTTGTAACGGGCCGGTATACGTAGTGTTTGTTGGTCAATGAGCATGCCCTCGTCGAGATGATTCGGACCAAGGCAAGTTAGGCTCGTTTTGGCGATGTGAACGACACCCAGGTCCAGCCAGGAGAGTCTGGACTTGTAAAGCAAGAAGTCAAGAACTCGGTTGCATTGCCGTAATGGATGGAATAGGTATGGGGAATAGCAGCCAGGGTAGGTTAGTGACCAGGGCCGGCCGCAATTGGAAAGCCTAAATTCATTGAGAAAACAAGACGAGACAACAAACCACTTTGGGCCAACGTGAGTGATTTCTAGTTCGGCTCCGTGGAGGGGACAGGCTGTTGACTCCGACAGCTGGCCGCCGGCCGCTCGGCACTGGCCGCACAAGAGAGGGGTCCGTCACATGCATCAGCCTCGCGACGGTCTTCGGCACTCGCTTTCCGAGATTAGATGTTCTTCGTGCTGTGTTACGTGTATCTATCCGGCCGACTCGGTCTCGAGTCATCGTACGTGACAGTGCAGATGTCCAAATTCGAAGCTCCCAAGAGTAAAATAAAGTTCGTGACGTTCTTCCTTGCGCCAACAATGACAACACACCCCTCTATCGGGGAATATGTGCGAAGCAGAATTCTATGAGATGCTTGGCATAACATCGATCGCGTTTATCAGTGCATCTCATACGGAGTACATACTGATCTACTTCGTATGGCAGACCTTTTTCGTTAGGTGTTTCCCTGATCCCCACCAGCGTCTTCCCCTGCTGGACTGGTCCGACACATTCACGGATATGGTCAACGACACGCGTCACGAGCTTTTGAAAAGCAGTTTTTATCACGGCAATTAGTGTATCCCTGTGAATAATTTTGGCAAGAAGGTCGTCCAAAAGTTTGGCCGATGCTGACGACCAGCCTCCAATGCGAATTTCACTTGTAGTCGCTAGTACGCTATTCGGCGCAGAAATCGTGGCGGGAACAGGCAGCGATGGAGCTTTAAGAAGCCTGGAATTAGACCGGTGGTAGACAGAGACGAACAACCAAGGGGGGAGCGGCCGTGCTAAAAAGACCGACGATTACATCGTGGTTGCTGCCCAAAATCCCATGGATTTGGTACGAGTAGCTAGTTGCAGCTTTGATGCACATGTGCCCTGACGTAGGCGCCTTTATTTGGAATTTGCCATAGATGATAAACGCCATCCTGTCTCTTATCTCCGCAAAATATTCCCCTCAGGCAGCCAGCCATGTTCGAGAAAGCGCAAGGGGCTGCCAGCTTGGTTTATGACCACGCGTATTTTCAGCCAGGCGCTTCGGAGCGTGTCGTGAGTCGTGACTCGTCATGTCGGCTCTTCGTGTTGTCCGAGAGATCCATAACGTTGCTGCCCTTTTTTGTCTATGTACTGCCTACTTGTCGCTCACGATAGAGCAGCAGTGCGGTCAGCCAGAACAAGTTAATTGACGCAAGATGCTAACCGAGGAGTTGACCCCTCCATGTAATTGTAGAGTGTAATTGTATGATGTGGTGCAAGCAGGGCCCCTGGTCCCGCGGGTTTTTTCGCTTGTCAACTCAGACGCGCTGTTTTGAATGGACCAGGGGAATGACTCCTCGAGTCCGGCGTGGAGGGCAAGCATGACAGTGACACGCACTCAGTCTTTTTCGGTTGATGCTTGCGCTTAACCTTGATCACCGCGCAATTCCATGATTGACGATTTCTCATGCCTGCGATGGCCCATGGGCCACAAGTAGGTACTACAGGTAGGTAGGTAGGTACAGAGTACAGACTCCAGCGTATGATAGGGGTATGTACGGAGTAATCATTTTGGTCCTGTCCCTGGTCGACCATATCTGTTTCTGGCCTAATTCCCGCAGACTCCCATGCATTGCGTTAGGTACATGGGATCGCTCGTCTGCACGTGCTCGACTCTCGCTGTGCAGGCGATTATCAAATCGAAGCGATTGCTAGGTAGTCGTGTCCTGACGGTGTTCGCGGTACCATCGACTACATCTTGTTGCTAGATCAGTATGGACGCTGCCAGCAAATTTCGTTCGAAGTCTCTGCCGCAAAGCATCCGGAGGACTAGTCGGTATAGTCGAAGATTCGAAGAGGATGCTTTCAACGATGATGTTACTTTTGAAGTTTTGTCGCCGAGGCTTACCCCAGGACTCAGGAGAACCCCCGGACCCGCAGCAGCTGTCGGGCACGTGACATGAAATATACAGAGGTACCTATGTACCTACGTACACACGCCGTACAACATGCGAAATACATATCACATGAACTTTCTGTCCGGGGAGACATCCGTGGTCCGCGCGGCAAGTCTTGGCATGAGAATCCGTCTCTCCCGTCTTCCATTGATTGCTTGATGTATCTTGGATGAATATCAGATGTCAGCTCTTTGTGAAGCCAACCGGCTTCTGTTCGCCCTTCAGCCCTTTTGCGACGTTGTTGGAGCATGGCCGGCCAACCGGAACAGATCACAAGCTTGCGCAAGCTTGCAAGCTGCATCCTCGGAACTGCAGGCATGTGATTCTGGCCAAGGATGCATATGATTATGGACGCATATCATTGGTTCCATGTACCCGGTACCGCACCACATTCGAAACATGCACGCTTCCGTCTGCCGTCCAGTCCAAGGTTGCACAATGCAGCATCAACGACTGCCTTCACATCCCAGCGCGTTATGAGCGTGATTTAAGATGCGTCCGCAACCGATTCCATGATCTATTCGTTTACAAAAGAAAAAAGAAATGTTCGAAACTCGAAATAAAAAACAAAGAGAGGAAAGCATGATTATGCATCCTACCAAATCACGACAATGTTCGAATAGAACATGCGAGTTTTTCATGCCATTTCTCCAGACTCCTTGCAACAAGGCCATCATGAAGCTGATGGGGCTTCCGGTGAAAGGCCCCCGCGGTAAAGGCGGGTGTGCGGCAGATACGCCGATGGGCGCTCTCAGTCGGAGGCATCTGGAGGGACGTCGCAGTCCGGACGAGGCAATGCCCATGTCTACGGCGTGAAAAGGGCACTTCGAGGACGCGAATGATTTCAACGCCGGGCTGTATGCTTTCCCTTACACCACGCGTGACCACTGACGGAAGGGAAACGCGGACTTGGCTGGTGATGATTGTATCAGAATCGGCCTGCTTTGGGCCGAGAATTCCATTGCCCACGGTGGGCTATACACGCAACCTCGCCTAGTCTTGACTCTTCCTACTTTCTGTTAAGGACCGAACTTTGATATTGCGAAGACAAATATGCATGATGTGTGGTCAAAAGATACGAGGGGTCTTTGCGAGAGCAAACACAAACTGTATGATTGGGACAAGAAAAAGCGTCAAGAGCTGAGCTGTTTGCTTGAATAGCAATCATGTCTACAACTTGCCATCGGCTTCTAACTACTGGTAAGTTGTTCCCGTCACAGCTTCATTCCTAACGCTTTGCATCACATGTATACACCTTGAAAGTTGACCACTCCAATATTGAACAAGCCTTTGGAGGTACGACCGGGCCAGACTGCTCCGCTGCTCCAAGCAGCAAGGAATCGGGCCGGACCGAGTCGCCGCTGATTCTAGTATTGGGTATCATCTCCAACTACCAAAAAGCGTAAAGGCGAGCCACCATCTGCATGCAGCACCGTTTCAATTCCTAACGGGGTCTCATAAGTGTTAGTGCCCCATGTGGCCTCCCCTGGTCAAACGACACAATGACACAATGAGCCCGGCCGGATAGGCTGGAATATCGTCCCGACCTCCGTCTTTCGAATCTCAACAGCCCGAGAAAACAAGGCCCCTCTTTCATCATCGGCGCAATCTCAAGACAGATTTTGATCATAGTATCTGCCTATTAGGCAAGTCCCCTGTTGCATATTCCTTTGGAAAAGACTTGTAAGAGAACATTCAGAGCATAAGCCCCGCCAGGTCTCCATTCTTTAGTATTTCTCTTATAAATGTGCCAAAAAGGAAACATAATAAGCCCGAGGTGAAAGAGGGGCCTGATCTCAGAATGCCACCCCCCTCTTCCTTTCCGACGAAGTCAGTCGTCTCATGTTAGCATGTAATGCTTGACCGTGGCCTTGTGCCTCTCCAAGCCATCCCGTCGAGCGAATCGCCTTTTCTTCGGAGGGTTCGGGCATCCAGGTACGTCGCATCGCCACGGTTTGCGGTGTTTGTTGCAATGCTGCCTATAACATAGCACATTTGGTTAGCATCTATCCACACAACTCTTCCGTCCCCATTTTGGGACTCTGAAGCGATGCGTTCAACAGGCGGTGTGGCAATTGAGAGTCTTTACGCTGAGCAGAGAAGCACGGCGAATACAAGAGACGAAGAAGATGAAGAAAAAGAAAACACGCACGCAAATGAGGAATTTCTGTCAAAGACAACAAGGTTGCCGTCCTTGTCGACGCCGCCTTTGTCACATTTCACTCCCTTGGGACAATAGTAGACGCCCTTCCCGCGTTGTCGAAGCGCATTCATGTCTATGGATTGGAACTGCTCGTCCTCCTCATCGTCATCGTCATCGTCATCGGACGAAAAGTCGGATCCGGATACGTCTGCATGGATATTCAGGGGGTGACCCATTTGTATTTGGCCTTTTCCAGGCAGCAGCCTGTGAGATGCAAAATGTGGCAGGTGACCCTCGTTGGAAAAGCATGCTCCTTGCGCCATTGCTGGAAAGTTTGCTTCGCGGAATTGTGGTATCGCATCTGGCAGAACTTGCTGCCGGCTCAGCATGATGAGCTCCGGACGCCATGCTTCTTGGACTTCTTGAGAAAATCTCAGACTTAGATTTCTGATGCGTCTGTTGTCAGGAGAGGCGTATTAGTGCGTGTCTTATCCCTTTCCACTTCAATGTTTCTTCCTCCCTCTCTCTGCCTTCTCTCTCTCCTCCTTCCCTGCTCTTCTTTTCCTCTCACTTCATTTCTTCTCTCTCCCTCTCTTTCTCTCACCTTCTCTTCCTCTTCCTCCCCCCCTTCTCTCTGTCTGTCCCCTTCTCTGACCTCCCTTTCTTCCCCCCTCTTCCCTGATACAAAGGGACCTTCCCCAGGGTTGACAGCACGATGGGCTGAAGCAATTGGGAGATGCACGAACCTGATTTTTTCCATATTGACATCGATCCTGGCCACCTCGGCGAGGTCAGACAGATGACTGACGGCTCTGGACCGTTCATGCGCTTGTTGAGATGATTCAGCAACTTGGGGAGCATGGACCAATTGCTCTGTTAATTGAGCCCATAAGAGAGCTGTTCGGGCGAAATACTCGCCCAGCTCGGCTACCAAATCCTCTGAGTCGGAACCCTGAAGAGGAATGTTCATCATCCCGACATTTCGCACGGCAACATCAAGCTGCTGTCTGACCAGCATATTCAGAATGTCGCTTGACGATGATAAACTCCTTAGTCCAGAGTCAAACACATGAGGCAGAGGCGGTAATGGCATGGTTCATATAAAGTGTAATGGCGATACCCAAGAGAAGCAAACCAAGGCAGAGAATGATTCAGCCTGCTGAACCAGCAAATAACCCCCAACAGATGATGTGTTTCTTGGTGTTCGCACTATCACTCACCAACCCAATCCAGCGCGCTCACATGCGGAAAACGACGTTACAACCCCCTGCCACCTTAAGTCTCTAAGTGCAGTACTAAGACAGCTGCTCCGCGTTCAGCGTTTGTCGATATCCTCGATGACCGACTAGGATTGGCTGATATCGACACCCAAGTCTCCTCGGCCCTCCCAGCACGGCACGTTATATTTTGATGGCAGCAGGGCGGGGCCAATGCAGATTGAGTTTTAAGCGGCCCGGCAGCAGAGACCTAGTGGCTCGTAGGAGAAGCGTGATGACCGAGCTTACCAAAGGCTATAGAGCTGTAGTCACAGGTGAGATATTTTCGTTGCGGTGCTGCGGGGTTCTCGAGTGAAACGACGGGAAGGAATTCGAAGCTGCGGCCGGAGCGTGAGAAAAAGCAAATCATCAACGTGGCCAAAGTTCGACGTAGCAAAGCGATGCGTTCAGTTTGCAAAGACTATGATCACAAGGTGTATACAACACTTAACTTGCGGCACTAGAAGAAAGTGAAGAGAGTCGATGGTGATTAGACAAGAGAGAATATATGACGATGAAAAGAGAGAGGGAGGGAGAGAGAGAGAAGGACAAAGACAAGCAGGCCGACCGTACGGAAATGCAAAGCCGGCCTGCCTAACTGGGCCGAGGTGAGGGTGAAAACTGTAGGGGTTATCGCGTCTAGTTTTCTTTCTACCTACATACTACATACCTACTACATACTCTACTAAGACGAACCAGGGGTATGTATGAACAGGACGACGAGCATGCAGTTTGATTTCTGTTCCTGTCACCATTTCTCACATGCATAACTCCCTGTTGGAAAGAAGATCACAGGTGAGGCAACCCAGCAAAGCAAGTTCTTTGCCGAACGCGAAAAAAAGAAGAACTATTCGCAAAAAACGGCCCGGGGGGCGGGCCGCCAAATAGGCAATAGTGAGAAACGAAAGCAATTGAACAACCTGTCATTCTTGCAGTGTCCCTCAGAATGATGTTTTATTGCATGGTATAGCCCCGTTTCCTCTCTGTTTCTCCGCTGCGGCCCCATATCCTCTCGGCTTTTCTTTCACTTCGTTCTGCTCAGTGCTTACTCCCCGGTCATAGTTTATGTGGGCTCGGCCCATCTCGTGCGAGACAAGAAGGAAGCTTGGCTGGGCGAGGCAACAAGAAATGCTCATAAATCGTCCCAAAGATGATGGCTGCTGCTCGGTACACGACCTGCCGAATCGTGTCGAGCTTTGCGTGTTGCCGTTCAACTCCGGCAAAGGCTTCTTGGCGAATTCGTCCCCTTCCTTTGCTTGCTTGTGTGTTGCCCATTGAACTCGCCCAATCTCAGAAAGGGAATCAACAGAATTGGGAGCTTTGTGGGGCCTTTGGACAGGCGTTGATGTCCGACTCCCCGTCATGCCATGGCCCATGGCCCATGGCAAGTAATTGATTTTCCATGGTATTCCTACCAGCGGATACATACATACCCTACTGCGTAGCTCGAGGTCGTCAGAAGAGTCAAGATCGTAGCCAAGCCAAGCGCTGACTGGTTCCACGGTTGCTCTGAACTTGACTTTTTCTCTTGGGAAGAAGAAAACCAGGGGAAAAGAGACAACGAAGCTAGCGGTCCTGGGAAAGAAGTGCAGCTGCAGCTTTGCGTCGTCATGTGGCTGTGCTTTCACAGCACGCCTAAAAGGGGGAAAATCGATGGGGAATCCGCGGCAAACTGTGGGCATCTATCCGTATGTACATATCCGGCTCGGGTTTCACCCATTCATCGGCTGGTCACTAGCGCCCGCGTTCACCTTTTTGCATCTTAAACCCCGTTGGGAAGATAGGCCGAGGCTCGAGCTATTCGTATATAGCAACGAATGATACAGAGTGAACATAGACAATTACCTACTTCCTTGTGAGCATGCATTGGTAGCCTCGTGCCTACAACTCACACAGTGCGACGTCGTATCGAGGGCTGCCAAGAGCGTCACACCCGAGCCCCATTGGCCGCGCCGGGGAACTTCCATTGGTTTATCCGGGGAAGCGCGCACAGTGGCCGTTTATATCCTTTTTGCTTTTTATTTGAGAATCGTTCTGTGCGGCTGGCGCGCGCGTTTTCCTTTCTTCTGGGGCGCTATTCCAAACAAGTGTCCGTCTCCCAGAAGGACAGACGAATGATGGGAAACTTTGGAAATTGAAGGACTGGATGGGGAGAATTGTTGGTAAGATTCATCATCGAATCAGACATCGATGAGTGTTACAAAACTCAACTGACGTGTGGACACTCTGTAGTATAAATACGTCTACGGAGTACATAAAGAAGGCGATGCTATGGTAGGGACACCGACAACAATTACAAGGTAAGACGAGTTTGTCTTTCCCATTGCTGTCAGGGTGTTCATAGCAAGTGGTAAGTATCTTCAGAGCTCCCATTTTGCTGAGCATGTCAAACAGTCTGATCGCGAAACCAGAACAGACTGTCTGACCGCGGAATCGTGCAACGAAACACAGACTCGTCAAGCCTTGTACCCGTCGCCAAGGACCTCACCGTCACCGCCGAACACTTGGGCCGATGCGATACCTTGCCCGCCGCCAAAGGCAGTGCTAGTCGGGTG